>CAMOHE010054491.1:61838-161897 GCA_946598075.1 Artocarpus hirsutus | reverse complement strand
ACCATATTCGCATATGGTGATGTTCAGCTCATGTCCTGTTTAGAGATGCAAACAAGTTGAAAGCATGTTTAAAAGTTTGTGTGTTTGGAGGATATCCAAAAGGGACTAAAAGGGGTTATTTCTATAACCCAAAGGAAAATAAAGTCATGGTTTCAACTAATGCAACTTTTCTTGAAGAAAGTTACATGGATGACTTTAAGCCTTGAAGCAAAGTGGTACTCGAGGAGTTAAGGGGTGATTCGATCACTCTAGGGGTTCTGAAGAAACCATTCCAATCAGTGTAGAAAAACCAAACGAACCTAAACAACAACCTAAGCGGCTTCGATGTAGTGGGAGGATCGAGCATCAACCTGAGAGTTATATGTTCAATGGGGAGGCCTCATTGGCTGAACTGGATGAACATGACAAAGATCTTTGCACTTGTGCAGAGGCTATGGAGGATGCTGATTTGAAACTCTAGATATAGGCTATGAACACAGAGATGAAGTCTATGGAGACTAATCGGGTCTAAGAGCTTGTGGATCTTCCCAAAGGGGTAAAACCCATAGGGTGTAAGTGGATCTTCAAAAGGAAAAGAGGAGTGGATGGAAAGGTCAAAATCTTTAAGGCTAGACTGGTAGCTAAGGGTTACACGTAAAAGGAAGAAATCGATTATGAGGAAACGTTTTCGCCTATAGCCATGCTTAAGTCCATCTAGATTCTCTTATCCATAGCTACCACTCTTGACTACGAGATTTAACAGATAGATGTCAAGATGGATTTTCTAAATGGCTATCTTGATGAGTCCTTTTATATGGAACAACCAGATTGGTTTAAGGCTAAGGGTCAAGAGCGTAAGGTTTGTAAGTTGCTAAAGTCAATTTATGGACTTAAGGAGGCTTCCCATTCTTGGAATGTAAGATTTGATCAGGTGATCAAGACGTATGGGTTCTCACAAAATGTGAATGAGCCATGTGAAACACATTAAGGATGGGAAGGTAATCTTTCAACTGCTCTATATAGATGACATTTTGCTAATTGGCAATGACATAGAAGCATTGTCATTAGTCAAATTATGGTTGATCAAGTAGTTTGATATGAAGGACTTGGGTAAGGCTAATTTTGTTCTCAGTCTCTAGATCTTTTGGGATAGGAAGAACAGAACAATAGCTTTGTCTCAAACTAGCTACATAGATAAAATTCTCAAGAGGTTTGCAATGCAGGATTCTAAGAAAGGTGGGCAACCATATAGAACTGGAATTACTCTTTCTAAGAAAGACTCTTCAAAATCTAAAGCAAAAAGAGAATACATAAAGAAGGCGTCTTATGCTTTGGCAGTGGGTAGTCTCATGTATGCCATGCTTTGTACACAACTAGATATTTGTTATACTGTTAGGATTGTAAGTCGATTTCAAGCAAATTCAAGACCAAACCACTGGGTTGCAGTCAAGCATATTTTTAAGTACCTAAGAAGGACTCGAGGATATATGCTTGTGTATTCAGGTGAGGACTTAACTCCTCTAGGATACATTGATTCGGATATCCAATCCTGTCTAGATTCAAGAAGATCGACTTTGGGTTTTGTGTTAACTATGGGCAGCGGTGCCATTACTTAGAGAATATGATGGACAGATTATGTAAAGGACATTATTCTTAAGGTGACGGTCTAAATTATAAGATCTACAATGGAGGGAATAAATTTGGACGCTTTATTCATGCAAATATTGTTATGTTGTCTATATCCCTATTGGGAGATGGTTTGTCTTGACCATCGGAAGTGGACTCCTTGAATAGAAACATTCACGTATTGTCATAGGTAATGATGTGTTGGATCAAGACATAAAGTGAATTGATTTGGATGAATAATTCTGTCTTGGCAAATTGATTCACTTTAGACATCATTTGTATTGTATCTTAATCTTGAGATGAATAATAGGCCTGTTGCCTTGACTTATGTCTTTTGATATAGCAAAGGATGGCATCCACATTTTTATAGTGGTATGCATGCCAGTACATTGAAGGCATAACTCTTGATAGCATAGACCTGTTATTCATAGATATGGAATCCATAGCTTCTCTATAGGAGTAGTTGATATCTTCTTATACACGTTATTTTGTAATTGAAAAATTGGAGTGCTCAATCATTTGGATACATAGGTGTAATTGAAACACCTGTTATTTAACGGGTATGATTTTTATGAAAATCATATGAATAAAATGTTACTTTAGTATTTCTTACCAAGTCTCCGTAGGAAACATTCAAAGGAGTTTTGAGGTAGGTTTTTTTTAATTTAAACTTGGTTTTTAGTATGTGTTTCTCCATCTTTAATGTATAATTTTCATGTTCAAAGTTCATGCAAATTTCTAATTATGTTAGCATGCATATTTGAGCATTTGTGAACAAAAACTTGAGTCTTGAATTGAAACCGACAACCAACCTTTATTTTGGTTTGATGATGATTTTGGTATAAACCTCATGAGAATATGTTTATTATAATTATATAATGCATGCTACATATTTTGGATTGATTTTAGGATTTTGAACAAGAATAATATGCTTTGGGTTAGAGAGAAACTTAACTTTCCATAAATCTTGTATTATCTCTATAGGTAGTAGCCATTTCTTGAAATTCTGGGATTAGATAAAAATGAATTTTGTAAATTGGTTTACATATTTTAAAAGTAAACATCCTAAGCTTTCCAACGAGCTATCATGAGCCTAAATCAGAGTTGTATTTTATTTTCTATGAATTTTTCAATTTTTGGATTGGAAACTAGTAAACCTACCAGTGGCAGTATACCACTCGTCTACCTTAAGTAAACCACCTATTAACCCATGTGCTAATTGTAGATATTGAACCTAACTTTGCTCACCTTCTAATCCTTTAATATCTTGTAACTTTTCCAACACTATCCTATGTGATTTATGAATCTTATTAGAGACTAAAATATGTAGATTTACACGTAATTCATTTATGGATGTGGTTATATGTTGTGCTTTAGTTTTAATTGTCTTTATGCACGACTTAGGATCAAGGGTGTGTAGAGCTTACGTTAATTAAATTCTGAGATTAAAACATTGTTGAGAAGCTTGAAAGGTAGGGATTCTATTACTCATTTTTTATGAGTTTTTTTTTATGGAATTAAAATTGATTGTTTTACCACAAGATATATGTATCTATGTTGAACTGTTATTATATAAGAATCACATATGAAACTATGACATGAACTCGTCCTGCATTGATTAGTGAGGAATATAATGAATTAACATATATTGTTATAAATTGGGAAGCATGGTTAGGAAATTTGACTCTATAAATAATGATGGAACATTGAGAATTGGTGAGACTAAAGAGGGCGGCGGTTACGTCCTTAGGCACGAATACCCTATAAGGTAAAATAGAGGGGAGGTGACGATGCTCCCCTAGGTCGAAAGTCTCAGAACACACTGTACAGGAATTGACTTAGTGAGGACTCGGGGCTTGATGTCCCCTCACCGGAACACCCTCAGAATGTTTGGAGGGTAGCTAAGCATGCCCATTTGGGTTTTGATAAGTTGAGTGATATTTTAAGTAATGTGGATACCTAGGAATAATGATGAGTATTAATATTGCATATATATATATGTATGAAACTTGGTAATGATTAACTATGGTATCCACGGAATATGATCATAATGAATCACATAATTTGGATAATGATGAAAACTAACTAACCATGCAGATTTAATGTGGTAAAAAATAAAACCTTAAGGTGAGTAATGGTTTTTTCCTACTGAGCATGTTGTTGCTCATTCCCTTATATTTTCCTCCTTTCAAGACTCACTAAGTGTGAGATGGTTACATAAAAAATAGTTGAGGAAGCTATGTAGTTATATTATATTGGAATTGCTTTGAATACAAAGAATGATCTACATGATAATGTAAGCATCAATTGTTACTTTCTGTAACTATATTAAGATTTGTTGAGGGTTGAAATGATGATGATGACAGTTTTATATTATTAAAATTTAAGGTGCTGCATTAAACTGTGGTTTATTTATTTGTTTATGTTTTATTTTTATTTTGAGAGTTTCTATTTAAGTCCCAGGCAAATTACTTTGATGTTTTATCTTTATTTTTTGATTTTCATTTTATTTATTTAAAAACTATTAACCCTCATATAGGGGCGTTATAAAATTTTTGGTATCAGAGCCTAGGTTTGGTTAACCTAGGGAGTGTAGCACTACTTTGCTAATTTATTTTTGAGATGTTTTTGAAGTTGAATTTTTATTGTCATCATCAAAATGAACCTTCAAATTGATTTATACAGTCTAGAAGGAAAGTATTAATAATCATGAGGGAATGATAATTATATGGAATAGGTTTATAAGTAGAATGCTTATGCGAGATTCGTATAATACTAGGATCTATAAGCATATCTAATTCATATAGAATGATGAGAAATTCATGTCGATACGAGGATTTAGGAATCTTTTAATTTTGTGAAAAGTAATAAGAAATATAAGGTTTGATTTGTTGATTTCAAAGTTTGGCATTGATATGCCAAATACTTCGTAATTGATTCATATCTAAGTAATGATTATGTGTGAATTCGGTGGAGTACATAAGTGTCAATAACTTTTCTTGAAAGTTTTCTTTACATGAAGAATATGAGATAAATTAGGAATCCATGATATTGAATCTTAAGTGAGATAAATGTTAGATTTTTGGTCTGTTGAGACTGTGTAAAAGCAAAGAATGTATAAATTTTAAGGTTAAAATACTGCGTACATTGTGCTCTAGTAGAGTCAATGATTTTTATGAATAGATGTAGTGTAAAAATGACTAATTGAAGTTTCCTTAAGTAAATCATAATATTTAAGGCACCTGCGATGATGTCAAACCTTTATAATGAAAGGTTTAACCTCTAGGTGTTTAGATGTGAATCTTCTAGTTGCTTGGGGTTTTATTATATGAGGAAATTAAGTATTGTATAAGTGAAATTGTGAAGATTTTTTATGTGCTTGAGTAGTAACATCAAAAGTCTCTGCTCATTGATATGGTCTATGTTGGAAGATGTAAATCATATTGATTTCAAGGTTGGTCACATTCTAAACCCTTGGTAGTAATGATGATGAGTCCATTGATAGATGTTAAGTATTAAGGATAACATATGAGTGAATGAATTGTTCAATAAGGCTTTGATTTAAACAAATTATTTGAGTTACTAGATGATTATGTTGTTATGGAATGATTTAAATACCATTTAGAAAGATCCCTGATTGTTGTGAAATTAGATTTGTTGTTCGTAGTTATTTTTATTTTTAGTGGACTTTGAAATGGGCATAAGATCTGCATGAATTAGTTTTTAATTTTATGTTTGTTATTTAACTCGTTCTAAATATGTGAAGGCCCATTTCAACTTTGAACATTTAGGCCTAGTCCAAATCCTGAATCAGTTTGACTCACATTGCCTCTCCCACGTGGCCTCTATATGTGTCATCTATAGTGGTTTAATCATTGTTTACATATACGTCTACTGTGCATGGGAGCTTATTTCTTTGAGCTCACACTCTCTCTCTTAATTTTTTATTCTCTCTCTAGATTGTAAATCTTCTTTCTCTCTAAAACTTCTTCTTTGTCTAAAAGAAGAAGGAATTCTAGGATTCTGCAATTTACTGTCTTAATTTTTCCTTTCTATTTACTCTCTTTTCATCTTATCATGGACCCAAAGTACCAACACCTGAGAAAGTAATTCTCATCACTCTCCCAAAAGATTCTCAGAAAGAAATACAAGGTCAGGATCACTCGGTTGCGGATTCTTATGCGTTTTGGCATCCCTTGTGATGTGAGAATGTTGATAGAAGGGAACGTTTGTCTAAATGACTTTAGTCAAGATGTTGGTTTACCAGGAACGGGTACTAGTCATAGTGTAATGAAAGAAGAGCTCATGCTATCGCGGTAACGTACAGTAAATGTGGAAGACAAAATTGTAACGGTAAATGTACTTCACCTGGTTATATGTCTACGAATAGAGAGGATAAAAGAAGGTTTTATAGGGATGGACTTTTAAAGGAGAACTTGGATAGCATCCATCCTCCTCTTCATGGTCACCCTAGTGGATATGTTCAAGGAGCTATTTTTAAACTCTAGCCTAAATTCCATGTAGAAAGATAACGCCTTAGAGATATGGTATTTCTAGATCCTGTTTGCCAAGCCATAAGAAAATTTGATGGGGAATAAATCATTACTTTATAAAGGTTATTTAGTCTTTGCTTGTTTGAAATCGTTTCAATTGATGTTCAATAGTCTGTCTTTCTTTTACTTAGAATATTATCTTTGTGTTTGAAATAATTATGATTATTAGATTGATACAGTAAGTTTTAGTATCTCATTTAATTTATGGTTTTCTTAAATATATATAATAAAATATATTATCTTATCAAACACATCACATACGGTACAATAACATGTTTGAATTTTGAAAACTTATCTAGATATTTCAAGATTTGTGTCTCAAATTTCAAAAGTTCTATATTAGTTTGTCATTTTTGTTAATTTTCTAGATTTGGTATACATTTGTCAAAAGTTATATAGTACGTGTCTAAAATTTTCAAAAAGAATATCAGAATTTTCATAAACTGTTAATCACTTTTTCTTACTTTCTTACCTGCATAATATTTTATTAAATCTTTGGATTATCTTTTTGTTACTTATTCTTCTGTCCCTTTAGTCCATTTTCATACCCCTCGTCCTTAAAATCTCATGTAAAACCCTGGGTCTATGTAGAGAAGACATAAAGCAATCACTTATATAAACCAAATATGTCTATCTCCTAGTCCACCAAGAAAATAAAAAATATTTGTGTCTTTTGTGGTTCCAGCCCTAGAAAAGATAAAGTTTATCTAGAAGCCACAAGACATTTAGGACAAGCCTTAGCATGTAGAAAAATTAACCTAACTTACAGGGGTGGTAGTTTAAGATTAATGAAAAATGTGGCAACAGCAGCTAAGTCTGGTGGTGTCTAAGTCCTAGGGATTATTCCTCGAGTCTTAGTTGAAGGGAACCTTTGTGGAAAAACAAGGTAGAGAGAAAAGAGTTTCGGACACCCCTGAACGTCATAAAATCATGATTGATAATTCTGATGCTTTTATAGCATTACCTGGTGGTCTAGGTACCCTTGAAGAAATATTTGTTGTGGCTAGTAGGCAATTATTAGGCTTTCATTCCAAACCCATGGGACTTTTAAATGTAAATGGTTTTTATGATGGTCTTTTAAAATTTATAGATTATACGGTAGAAGAAAACTTCGTTGTAGAATTGGAAAGACAAATCTTTATTACTACCTCAACAGCTGAGGAATTGTTAGATAAGATGCAAATCATCCATCCAAAGTCCGACACTACAACATCCAAGCTTCAATGGGAAAAGGAAAGTAAAAAATGGCCATTTGATTTGAGTCTCAGTTTGTAATCTTTTGGTTTTATCCATGGCATGTAGGCATGTGTTCATATTTTGAGTGTCACGAATAATCGTTTACCTTGTATTTTGTATTTCTTTTGGTATGCCGTTGTTAAAACTTTTAGAGTCATTGAGCCTAATGCCAGGATGCCGGGATATGGAGTACTTGATGCTCTCGAAACGCATCCTACTTAAGGTTCAATCTTTTATTTATCGATGTTTTTGTATTCTCTAAACATGCATGATATGGATAGTTGGTATACGGAGTGCCTTGTACTCTCGAAACGTATCCGTATCATATTTGTAATGTGTAGCATTCTATAAATGTTATGTGGAAGTACCAAAGTCAATTGTGGGGATACTCGGTAAAATATTATGAGTTTGTTTTGTGGGTAAAATGTTTGTGTGTCATGAAGGTAGTTGTTTAATGAAAGTTCTGTCGAGTTTGTTCGTAACTAAGAGATCCTTCTAATGTCTTTATGTACTAGTTTAATGCATGATTTTGAATGAAAGCACTTGTGTTATATATCTAATAATTATATCTTAGTTTTTTAGTTGTAAAATGAAGTTAATCATGCTTGACTTTTCTTTGCTCAGAAAGGAAAAAGAACTTAAAGATGAAGTATGTAGAATTTCTCGAGGAAACTCCTGATTGTAATTATAAATCATAGTCCAAAGATAGTGAAGGACTTGAAAATGGTATGATCAACATATGTGTTTTTTGATCAAAATGTTAAACCATAATACGATGTTGTGAGTTTGAAACAAGTCAGAAATACTTTTGCTTAAGTATTTAGTATTTAGAGTGAGGTTTATACTTCAAGCAAATGAAAAGAGGTGCAATAACCACATTTGGAGACAAACAACATTGGCGGTTTAGAGTCAAAAGTGGATATCATAACAGAATTATGATTTTTATTAGTATTATTAGATTTGAAATTTCGAGGAAGAAATTTTCAAATGGGAGGAGAGCTAAAAACACCCGTTATTTTAACGGGTATGATTTTTATGAAAATCATATGAATAAAATGTCACTTTAGTATTTCTTACCAAGTCTCCATAGGAAACATTCAAAATTTACCTATAACCCACTTCTTCTACCAACCTTGTCCCCCTACATTAATGCTCAATTAAGTAGCCTCTTTCTCATTTGGCTAAAGGTCTCCAAAGGAGACATAGAATTAATTCACCTCAGTTGCTAGGAGACATTGATATATTTTCTCAACCACCTTTTTAATGCTTCCTCCATCTTCTTCCAGAACTTGCCCCATTTAACCCCTTAATTATGTTGACATTATTTGCTAAAAGTCTCCATGGGAGACATGATAATATTTTCTTTTAATGCTAATTTGTTTCTTCCTACAACTTTCCCCATAAACCTGCAATTATCTCCCGCTCCTCAATTATTTTGATGCCTTTTTATTCAACCATCACCATTTTCTTTTCTAGTTTCTCATTCTCTCCTTTCTCACTTCAATTTCTAACTAAAGACACAAAGCATAAATCTCTCTTTGTAGCCAAAGTAACTATAACTCCCCAGCCATGTTTGAAGCCGTTTTGGAGTCAATTCAAGCTTGATTTTTACCTGAACTTTGGTGTTTTTCAAAGGAGTTTTGAGGTAGGTTTTCTTTAATTCAAACTTGGTTTTTAGTATGTGTTTCTCCATCTTTAATGTATAATTTTCGTGTTCAAAGTTCATGCAAATTTCTAATTTTGTTAGCATGCATATTTGAGCATTTGTGAACAAAAACTTGAGTCTTGAATTGAAACCGACAACCAACCTTTATTTTGGTTTGATGATGATTTTGGTATAAAACTCATGAGAATATGTTTATTATTATTATATAATGCATGCTGCATATTTTGGAATAATTTTGGGATTTTGAACAAGAATAATATGCCTTGGGTTAGAGAGAAACTTAACTTTCCATAAACCTTGTATTATCTCTATGGGCAGTAGCCATTTCTTGAAATTCTGGGATTATATAAAAATGAATTTTTTAAATTGGTTTACATATTTTAAAAGTAGACATCCTAAGCTTTCCAACGAGCTATCATGAGCCTAAATCAGAGTTGTATTTTATTTTCTATGAATTTTTCAATTTTCGGATTGGAAACTAGTAAACCTACCAGTGGCAGTATACCACTCTTCTACCTTAAGTAAACCACCTATTAACCCATGTGCTAATTGTAGATAGTGAACCCAACTTTGCTCACCTTCTAATCCCTTAATATCTTGTAACCTTTCCAACACTATCCTACGTGATTTATGAATCTTATTAGAGACTAAAATTTGTAAATTTACACATAATTCATTTATGGATGTGGTTATATGTTGTGCTTTAGTTTAATTGTCTTTATGCATGACTTAGGATCAAAGGTATGTGGAGCTTACGTTAATTAAATTTAGAGATTAAAACATTGTTGAGAAGCTTGAAAGGTAGGGATTCTAAAATGCCCGTTACTTTAATGGGTGTGATTTTTGTAAAATTTAATGAATAAAATGTAACTTTAGAACTTCTTACCAAGTCTCTGTAAGAAACATTCAAAATTTACCTATCACCTACCTCTACCAACCTTGTCTCGCAACATTAATGCTCAATTAAGTAGCCTCCTTCTCATTTGGAGACATAAAATTAATTCATCTCAACTACTTACAAGCATAGAATTAATTCACATCAATTATTAGGTGTCATTGATATATTTTCTCAACCACCTTTTAATGCTTCCTTCATCTTCTTCCACAACTTGCCCCATTTGTCCCCTCAATTATGTTGGCATTATTTGCTAAAAGTCTCCATGGGAGACATGGTAATATTTTCTTTTAATGCTCATTTATTTCTTCCTACAACTTTCCCCATAAACCTACAATTATCTCCCGCTCTTCAATTATTTTGATGCCTATTTATTCAACCATCATCACTTCCTTCTCTAGTTTCTTATTCTATCCTTTCTCACTTCTATTTCTAACTAAAGACACAAGGCATAAAGCTCTCTTTATAGCCAAGTAACTATAATTCCTAGCCATGTTTGAAGCCGCTTTAGAGTCAATTCAAGCTTGATTTTTAACCTGAACTATGGTGTTTTTCAAAGGAGTTTTGAGGTAGGTTTTCTTTTATTTAAACTTGGCTTTAGTATGTATTTTCTCCATATTTAATACATGTTTTTCTCATTATTTGCAAGAAAGGCTAGAGATATGGTTTGATGATGATTTTGGTATAAAACTTAAGATATATATTTATTTTGATGCATGCTGCCTATTTTGGAATAGTTTTGAAATTTTGAATAAGAATAATATGTTTTGGGTTTAAGAAAAACTTAACATTCCATAAACCTTGTATTATCTCTATGGGCAGTAGCCATTTCTTGAAATTCTAGGATTAGATGAAAATGAATTTTATAAATTGGTTTGCATATTTTAAAAGTAGACATTCTAAGCTTTTCAACGAGCTATCATGAGCCTAAATCGGAGTTATATTTTATTTTCTATAAATTTTTCAATTCTCAGGTTGGAAACTAGTAAACCTATCAGTGGCAGTATGCCACCCGTCTACCTTAAGTAAACCACCCAATAACCCATGTGCTAATTGCAGATAGTGAACCCAACTTTGCTCACCTTCTAATCCTTGAATGTCTTACAAGCTTTCCAAAACCATCCTAAGTGATTTATGAATCTTATTAGAGACTAAAGTATATAGATTTACACTTAATTCATTTATGGATGTGGTTATATATTGTGCTTTAGTTTTAATTGTCTTTATGCATGACTTAGGATTAAATGTGTGTGGAGCTAATGTTAATTAATTCCGAGATTAAAAGATTGTTGAGAAGCTTGAAAGATAGGGATTCTATTAATCATCTTTTATAAGGTTTTTATGGAATTAAAATTGATTGTTTTACCACAAGATATATGTATCTATGTTGAACTGCTATTATATGAGAATCACATATGAAACTATGACATGAACTCGCTCTGTATTGATTAGTGAGGAACATAATGAATTAACATATGTTGTTATAAGTTGGAAAGCATGGTTAGGAAAATTGACTCTATAAATAATGATTGAACATTGAGAAATGGTGAGACGTGAAGAGGGCAGCGGTTACGTCCTTGGGTACAATTACCCTAAAAGGTAAAATAGGGGGAAAGTGATGACGCTTCCTTGGGTCGAAAGTCCCAGAATGCACTATACAAGAATCGACTTAGTGAGGACTCAGGGCTTGATCTCCCCTCACCAGAATACCCTCGGAATGTTTGGAGGGTGGCCAAGCACGCCCATTTGGGTTTCGATAAGTAGAGTGTTACTTTATGTAATGTGGATACCTAGGAATAATGATGAATTGTAACATTTGTATATATGTATAAGTGTGAAACTTGGTAATGGTGAACTATGGTATCCACGAGATATGATCATAATAAACCTCATAATATGGTATATGATGTAAATTAACTAACCATGCAGTTTCAATGTGGTAATGAATAAAACCTTAAGGTGAGTAATGGTTTTCCCTACTGAGCATGTTGTTGCTCAGTCCCTTATATTTTTCTCTTTTCAGGACTTATTAAGTGTGAGATCATTACAAGAAAAATAGTTGAGGAAGCTATGTAATTATATTACGTTGGGATGGCTTCGAATGCAAAGAATGATCTTCATGATAATGTAAGCATCGATTGTTGCTTTCTGTGACTGTATTAAGATTTGTTGAGGGTTGAAATGATGATGATGATAGTTGTATATGATTAAAATTTAATGTGCTACATTAATCTGTGGTTTATTTATTTGTTTATGTTTTATTTTTATTTTGAGAGTTTCTATTCAAGTCCCGGGTAAATTACTTTGATGTTTTATCTTTATTTTTTGATTTTTATTTTATTTATTTAAAAACTATTAACCCCTATATAGGGGCGTTATAGATTCTATTACTCATCTTTTGTGAGGTTTTTTTTATAGACTTAAAATTGATTGTTTTATCACAAGATATATGTATCTATGTTGAACTGCTATTATATGAGAATCACATATAAAACTATGACATGAACTCACCCTCTATTGATTAGCGACGAACATAATGAATTAATATATGTTGTTATAAATTAGGAAGCATGGTTAGGAAAATTGACTCTATAAATAATGATAGAACATTGAGAAATAGTGAGACGTGAAGAGAGCAGCAGTTACGTCCTTAGGCATGAATACCCTAAAAGGTAAAATATGGGAGAGGTGACGACGCTCCCTTGGGTCAAAAGTCCCAGAATACACTGTATAGGAATCGACTTAGTGAGGACTCGGGGCTTGATATCCCCTCATCGGAATACCCTCGGAATGTTTGGAGGGTAGCCAAGCACGCCCATTTGGGTTGCAATAAGTTGAGTGATACTTTATGTAATGTGGATACCTAGGAATAATGATGAATATTAATATTGTATATATGTATACGTATGAAACTTGTTAATGATTAGTTATGGTATCCACGGAATATGATAATAATGAATCACATAATTTGGATAATGATGAACCATGTAAATTTAATGCAGTAAAGAATAAAACCTTAAGGTAGGAAATGGTTTTTCCCTGCTGAGCATGTTGTTGCTCATTCTCTTATATTTTCCTTTTTTCAGGACTCACTAAGTGTGAGATGGTTACAAGAAAAATAGTTGAGGAAGCTATGTCGTTATATTACGTTGGAATTGCTTCGAATGCAAAGAATGATCGCATGATAATGTAAGCATCAATTGTTACTTTCTGTGACTGTATTAAGATTTGTTGAGGGTTGAAATGATGATGATGACAGTTGTATATTATTAAAATTTAAGGTGCTATATTAAACTGTGGTTTTTTTATTTGTTTATGTTTTATTTTTATTTTGAGAGTTTCTATTTAAGTCCTAGGCAAATTACTTTGATGTTTTATCTTTATTTTATGATTTTCATTTTATTTATTTAAAAACTGCTAACCCCCATATAGGGGCGTTACAGTAACCGAATGGTATACTGTCTTTGGATGGTAAGTTTTTCGATGGTGAGATAATGAAACGTAAGAGAAAAATAATCAGGAAGGTAAGACAGAACTTGTCCTTAAGTCGATTATGGATTATCCTACGGGGATATGATACATTATGATATGTCATGAAGACATAGCTATATAGGCTTCATATTCTATATGGTTTGAGAGTACAGCTTTATGCTTTTAGTGGAGTAGCCTTAGCGCTGATAATTATGAAATACATATCTATGATATTGGGTTTCATAATTATCGGGAGTTTAAAATATATAGGTCCATCAAGTCCCCTTTACTAGCTCATAATAAATCCTGTAATAGTACGGCATGCTTTTCCAATAATTGGTGCCTTATGTCAGATTTATTAGATTGGTTGAAATTTGAAAGAATCAAATAATTCATATCTATTTATCGGATGAATTAATTTTGTGATAAAATTTATTCAAGATAAACTTGTTAAATTATTGGGATCAGATAATTATTGTTTGTTTATCAGTTGATTTTATTTGAATAAATTAAATCAAGATAAACTTGTAAAATTATCAAGAATGTATTCATTTTCCTAGAGATTATCTAGATAAACTTGTTCTAATTAGATAACTTTTGTATTAGGTTATTTAAACTAAAACTGAGACCTTATCCTATAGAATCTTGGGTGGAGAATAAAAGATTTGCTGGGATTTTTATCTCTAGTTTGACATGTTGATCCTTAGGTTTGGCCTATCGATAGGGCAAGTTCTGCATGCTAGTTAGACAGATAGGCATGCCGCCTATGCGATAAAAAGATCATACATTTTCATGCGGATTTTATTAGATTATGATCCTAGTTTGATTCTGATTCGAATTTTTGAAACCCTATCTAATAAGGACTGACCTAGGCCCAACCCCTATAAAAGGGGAGTGAGTCTCATTATTATTCAAATCAGTTGAGAAATCTAGAGTGAGACTCTATAACTCCCAAGATAGCTATCGTTCACAAATTAGGAATTATAGCTTTGGGTATTTCTTTACTGGTTGAAAGGAGAGTCACCTAGAGAAAAGCTGAATGACGTGAGCCCACACTCACTCCGATCGAGGATAGAGAATAACAAAGAAGGCTAGTTCATTGAGGTCCTTTTGGAACATTACTTCTCTTCATTGATTGCAGTAGCTTTTCGGCATATATAAGGTTAGTAAGATCTGGTTAATTTATACATATAGCATGTCAAACTTGTGCTTTAGAAAATACTCTAATATAAAAATTTTAAAATTCCACTACGTACTAATTTTCTAACACATATGATGGTCTAAAGTGCGTTGATTTGCCAAGACAAAATTATTAATCCAAATCAATTACATTTTATGTCCTGATCCAATATATCATTACCTATGACAACGTACCAATGTTTCTATTTGCGGGGTACATCTCTGATGGTCAAGACAAACCATCTTTCATTAAGGATATAGACAACATAACAATATTTGCATGAATAAAGCACCAAACTTTATTCCCTCGATGTGGATCTGATGATTTAGACTATCACCTTTTGAATCATGTCTTTTGCATAATTTGTCCATCATAGCTTGATTCTAAAGGTTTAGACCGACAGTCTCATACTTGTGTTTACTTATCATACATCCAACAAATATGAACGTAAAGAGGACAATAATTTGGTATATGAATAATAAATAAATTCTTTATTGATACAAATGTTTCTAAAAACATATTATATTTTTACTCCTTAGGGCATATATGTCTAACATAGATATATTTACAATTAAAGAGTAACCTTTACAAATGAAGAGGTACCTTTACGTAAAGGGTTGTATTGCTTGAATTGGTTACATCCTTTTACAAAATGGCACCTCTATGTCTACATAAACTTCAAAAAATATACAGATTTTATATCTTGTTTTGGAACACAATATTATGGCTAGTTATTGTGTTTAAGTATTTGTTGTTTCTTGAGGGTAATTTGCCATAAAACTAGTTAACAAACTTTATGAATGGAGGGTAAAAAAAACTTTTAAAGAAAGTATTCATATACATCTCAAACACTCTTCTATTTTACAAAAATTCTTAGTCTCCATATTCTCCTCACACACAAAATTCTCCAACAATATATATATTGTCATTTGGTCATTGAGAAAATTTGAACTTTTATTAATATATCAAATGGCTATGCAAATAATGGTGATAATAAATCTAACATTAACGTATAATCCCTCTAGGATGTGGGAGCTTTACACCATAGCATTTTTTGCTTTATATTGTAGCATGTGAGGGCTTACACTGTAGCAGTTAGAACTAAGTTAAAACGACATTCCCGAATACGCTCAATAATGTTGTGAGAGATAATCACATTTTATTAGTGCGTGGTGTAGAATATTTGTTGTCCTTAGAATTTTTTTTGGGAAAAACTATGGTGGGGGTGCAAATATTCTCTACCCATGGAGAATGATCCAATGACATTATACAATTCTTAAATTTGAGATCAATGGTAGAAAAGAATGGAGTACTAAATGAAAGTAGATCCTATCACATAAAATTCAATAATTAATTTAAAACATTTTTATTCAAAAAAATAAATAAATAAACCCAGATTTTTTTTCAAGTCATATATGGCTGCAGGTTTTTGTCGGCAGCTACGGCTCTACCACTTCTAGACGTTGCCATACTGAATCTCAAGAGGGCTGGGTTCAAGGTTCCTTCTAGAGTCACCCCGCTCACAGGTGTTCGAGGCTCACAACGGATTTCACAAGGGCTTGACAATGGGGTTCATGGGTGCTCGATGATGGGGGTCAGAGGGGCTTGGCCACATTCATGGGGCTCAACATCGTTCGCAAGGGCTTGACTCGACAACGTTCATGGGGGCTTGCGATAATGGCTCAGCATGGGCCACGACTTGACCACAACAACTCCGTGATCGACTTGACCACGATGGCTCAATGATTGGCTTCTCCGAGCATGAAGTCTGACACCCACACGGCGGTGGCGGCAACCATTGGAGAAGTTCTCAAACTTTTATTTGGTTAAGGTTTATATTTGGTTTGAATGAAAGGTTGAGATCAAAAGCTATAAAGAAATCAATGGTTGAGATTTATTTTGTTAAAATTAGTTAAGTTATAATAAAGTTTGTGTAAATAAAAGATAGGTGAATTTTGGTATGTGCGAGCTTATTTGTTGTTTCAACATTAGATTGAAACTAATGGACTGCAAACATTCTCTATTGGAGAATTTTATTATTCTCTACAATAGACCTCCTTATTTTTTATAAGGATTTCCAGTTGTGTTTATATAAGGTGCTACGCTCGAACAAGCCAAGAAGACAGTAGGAATAGGCCTGTCGTATATTTGCTGCCTACTTGGTGAATGATTTGACCTACCTACCTTAGCTTCCCCGGTTGGAGAACTTTTGGCCCTTTGTCTTTTTGTCTAAAATTACCAGCGACTCTTGTGAAGCTGTGGTTTTGGTCTTTGTTTCCAAAACCAGTGAATTCACTGATTCAAAAAAGCCCTTCAAGGCTTTTGCTCACCGTTTTTATTCGAATCACATGCACTGCACTTTCTTGGGCAGTAATTATTAAACCCAACCCCTACAGTAATTTCTTTCAAAAACCGGATTCCATCTCAGCCATATTGATCTGTGGCCTCCAAGTGGGAGACAATTTTGTTCGCGATTCTTACTCTAGCCTCCCTTTTTGACAGTCCGACACGGTTTTGACTTGCAATTTTCTTCCAGAACAAGAAAAAAAGGGCTCCACCACTAAATCATCAAGTTCAATTAATTTAGCATTCACTAAAAATAACAAACCACGTGTCCCCTTTGTTTTGCAAAGAAACGAAAACCCAAACCATCCCCATTAATTCTTTATGGTCCGAAAATTTTTTAATGTTTCATTGCCTCACTAGTTGGGTAATTTTTTTGGCCATTAATTAAATTTTAATTATTTGATTTATAAATGAGAGTACTTTGGTTTCAAACAATGTATTATTTTTAATGTGGTCTTTCACAACTTATACAGCTAATATTTAATCAAATGATAAAAAAAAAAATTACCTTACCAGTAGGACAAAGCTCTTTCTTTCTTTTCTTTTTTTTTTTTTTTTTCCAGTTCTTTTCAATTTGTTAATGAAGGGGATAACGAAGACCGAAGATGTTGATGTACAACAATGGTGAGAAAATTTTTATATATGATGTTATCAAACTGACATGTTTCTCTTATCATATTATTTATTTTTATTTTATCATCTTTTATTTAAACTTTTACACTTTTTTTGAAGGCGATCAATCCTCTACATACATTAATCATGGATGTTTACTATACTAATATGGTCTTAAACTCATGTTTGTTTTATCCTAAAAAAGAAAGATCTCCTTTTGCCATATAATTTGCAATCAGATGCTAATAAAAGCAAGCTTAAAAATCCCTTTTGTCAAAAGAAAAAAAAAAAAAGAGAGAGACTACTATTCACATTTAGTTGGTTCATTCTCATTTAAGGTTCATATATATGCAAAAGAAGATTAAGAGTCTGTTTGGTTTATAGATTTGAATAAAAAACTTGAATAAAAATTTAAAATTTTATGAGAGAAAATACTGTAGTAAAATAATTTGAACCACGAACTAAACGAACCCTAAATTTCAACGGCACTTTGTCCTATAATATGAACCAATTTTTGGTTTTGCGCTAGGCAAAAAAAAAAAAACTGCACTGTAAATACACTGTGTACATTACGTGCGAATCTTTTGTTGAAAGTGACTTCACAGTTTTGTTTAAGAAAAATAAAAAGTGACATTACAATGAAAAGATTATCTTTTTTTTTTCCCCGTAAACTTGAAGTA
The DNA here is from genome assembly GCA_946598075.1 of Artocarpus hirsutus. NCBI lineage: Eukaryota > Viridiplantae > Streptophyta > Magnoliopsida > Rosales > Moraceae > Artocarpus > Artocarpus hirsutus. The sequence continues at coordinate 143,653 of CAMOHE010054491.1, read as the reverse complement.
AAAATTCAAACCAAGTTCTCAATTTTAACATAAGTGTAATATTATCGACAATCAACCCAAGTAAATATTTTTGAACGTAAAAAAGGTCATAAAATGAAGGAAAATTTTACGGTTCATTCTATTGCACGACTTGCCAAATTGATCTGAAGCTATGAACTTTCTAGTATTTGAGTAGTTGTCTTTTGGTTACGTGTGGTCTTGCTCGTACAATAACCCGCATTAATTTGACACCAATTTTGTTCTTATTCTTTCCTATCATGAATCGCATCCTTGATGCGGAAGACTCGTATAATATTAATATTGCTCCTCCAACAACGTAAAAACCAGTACGAGAATCCAGAGACGCCAACCGCTTCTTCTCGAAGCCTCTCTTTTTCCAAAAACCACCCATAGTATCTTCCACACTTTTCCACCCTATAAAACTTCCTCACCCAAAACAACAATTTCATATTACACTCACAACCATCAAAACAATCCCACAACCAAACACTTTTCTTTTCCTTTCTCTCTCTCCACATTTTCCCACAAGACGAAACAGTCTCGTGATCACATCAACAAGGAAAAAGAAAAAGAAACAAAAGAATCCTTTCAACCCATTTAAAAAAAAAAAAACCATACAGGCACACACAGATCAACTTTCCACTATCCATGGACACCAAGATAGGAGCGGTGGACGCGTGCAAGCCTGCGAGCAACGACATTGGTTGCCCACCAAACGGCCGCGTTTGCACCATCCAGGACTCCTCCTCCTCTATTCCCTCCACCGTCTTCACCTCGTCGGAGGCCACTCTCGGACGCCACCTGGCGCGTCGGCTCGTCCAGGTCGGCGTGACCGACGTCTTTACCGTCCCAGGCGACTTCAACCTCACCCTTCTCGACCACCTAATCGCCGAGCCCGGACTCAACAATATTGGCTGCTGCAACGAACTCAACGCCGGCTATGCCGCCGATGGCTACGCGCGGGCCCGTGGCGTCGGAGCGTGCGTCGTGACTTTCACCGTCGGCGGTCTGAGCGTGCTCAACGCCATCGCCGGGGCTTGCAGCGAGAACTTGCCTCTGATCTGCGTCGTGGGAGGGCCTAACTCCAATGACTTTGGAACTAATAGGGTTCTTCACCACACTATTGGGTTGCCTGATTTCAGCCAGGAGTTGAGATGCTTTCAAACCGTCACTTGTTATCAGGTTTGTAAATTTTCCCAATTTGGGTTATTTTGGTTTTGTCGTTTTGATATGCGTACGAGGTTGTGCTCTTGAATCTTGGATCAACCATGAAGTTTTTTTTTTTTAATTTTCAGCATATTTATAATTCGAGTACAAGTTATTTGTGGATCTTGTAGTTTGCATATAATTCAGTTTTAATTTTCAGTATATTTATAATTCGAGTACAAGTTGTGTGTGGATCTTGTAGTTTGCATATAATTCATTTCTTAGACATCAATAGCACGGCTGATACTTGCTTTTTCATTTTCCAGCTTTAAATAGGTAGTGCTGGGACTTCTTTTGCTTATTCTTTCTGTATTTTGCTTCTTTGTTTAGTAATATTGAGGAGAAAAGATGAAAATGATGTACATCTTTGTTATGCTATCTCTTTTTTTTTTTTTTTAATTCCTTTATTTATTCTTTCTTTCTTTTGAAGTTTTTTGTGAAGTTTGCTGATTTCTTTTTACGTTGACTTTTGGTGTTATTTATTAGGCGGTTGTGAATAACCTAGAAGATGCACACGAGCAAATCGACACCGCCATTTCCACTGCTTTGAAGGAAAGTAAGCCTGTTTATATCAGCATAAGCTGTAATTTGCCTGGCATTCCTCATCCTACTTTCAGTCGCGAGCCTGTCCCATTTTCGCTCTCTCCCAAGTAAAATCTGTAGCTCTCTCAACAAGATTTATTGAGAAAATATTATTTCAAACTAAGCCAAAATTTGTAGCTTTAACTGACAATTATTTTTTAATGACTCTCTTTGATGCAGATTGAGTAATCAGTTGGGATTAGAGGCTGCAGTTGAGGCCGCAGCAGATTTCTTGAACAAGGCTGTCAAGCCAGTTCTGGTGGGTGGTCCCAAGCTGCGAGTTGCACAAGCGTCGGACTCGTTTGTGGAACTCACTGACGCTTGCGGTTATGCTCTTGCCGTGATGCCATCAGCCAAAGGGCTTGTCCCTGAACACCATCCGCATTTTATTGGAACTTACTGGGGCGCTGTCAGCACTGCCTTCTGTGCCGAAATTGTGGAGTCCGCCGATGCTTACCTCTTTGCGGGGCCTATTTTCAATGACTACAGTTCTGTTGGGTATTCCCTTCTTCTGAAGAAGGAGAAGGCAATTATTTTGCAGCCCGATCGGGTGACAATTGCTAATGGCCCTGCTTTTGGCTGTATTCTGATGAAAGATTTCCTCAGAGCACTTGCGAAGAGGCTAAAGCGTAACACTACTGCCTATGAAAACTACCACAGGATCTTTGTTCCAGAAGGACGCCCTCTCAAAAGTCAGCCTAAGGAGCCTTTGAGAGTTAATGTTCTGTTTCAACATATTCAGAAACTGCTGTCAAGTGAGACTGCTGTGATTGCCGAGACTGGGGACTCGTGGTTTAATTGCCAGAAGCTTAAGTTGCCACGGGGTTGTGGGTAAGTAAAATAAGAAGGGTTTGGTATTTCTTGCTAAGTTCTGGGTATAGGAATGTATGTTCTGACTAGAACTTTGAAAATGGGGTTTTTAGGTATGAGTTCCAAATGCAATATGGATCAATTGGTTGGTCAGTTGGAGCTACTCTCGGGTATGCGCAGGCTGTTCCTGAGAAGCGAGTGATTGCCTGCATTGGTGATGGAAGCTTCCAGGTATTCATAAATTCATTCTCTCTCGTAAATCTAATATGTAAGCTATATCAGTAACAACTCAGATTTTTGACGTATAAAACTTGTTACATCATGTCTATTGATATAGAATTTTCACATGCTAAATCACTAGTGGTTGTAGCTTTCTTTAAACGTCTCATGTTTATGATAGATCTTTAGATTGCATTAAATTGTACTGAAAATTTTCCCTTTTCTTATTTTAATAAAATTTTTTTACCACAGCCACATCAACAGAATTATGGTTACCTTCCTTTCGTGATAAAAAAAGTCTTAATTGTTGATTGCCTCATAGGTGACTGTTCAAGATGTGTCAACAATGCTGCGAAACAAGCAGAGGACCATCATTTTCCTTATAAATAACGGCGGATACACAATCGAAGTAGAGATCCACGACGGACCTTACAATGTGATCAAGAACTGGAACTACACCGCCTTGGTCGATGCCATTCATAACAGCGAAGGCAAGTGCTGGACTGCCAAGGTGAGCATCATTTTTCTGTCAATATTGATACTCTAAAAAGGCTAATGCTCGAATTTTTAACTGACAAATTGTTGCAAACTTTCTTTGCAGGTCCGATGTGAGGAGGAGCTGATTGAGGCAATTGAGACAGCAACTGGGGACAAGAAGGACGCTCTATGCTTCATCGAGGTGATTGTTCACAAGGATGATACAAGCAAAGAGCTTCTTGAATGGGGCTCAAGGGTCTCCGCTGCCAACAGCCGCCCACCAAATCCTCAGTGAAACCAATCATGACAACGTGTCATCAGAGTGCTATTTTTCTTTCTAAAAGTTGAGCATTTGTTTAATCAATCCTTGTTTTTTTTTGTTTTGTTTTTATCTGTTTCTCTCTTTGTCGTTGCTTTGCTTGAATAATTTGTGCATTCCACATGACTATATTCCTTGTCTTTTGTTTATTATCGACAAGTGTGATTTTTTCGATATCATTTGACTCCATTTCTTACTTTTAACAAAGAAAAATGTTTGAAGAGCGGTGCTAAGGAGCACTAATAATGTTAGTACAGGCAAGTCTTTTATCCAATCGACTGTAGCAAAATGCGTTTATACACTTGTAGCACCGAACACAATTAGAGCAATTTCCCTTTATTATTATGACCCCAGTAGTATCAAGGGCAAAGAAAATATTTAGCATACTCTTTAAGTATTTAACCTATTATTTATTAGTGGGGTACCCGAGTGCTTTTTTTCAGCAGCCCCTTTCTGCTCAAGATAAGAGGAAGAAAATATCATTGGTTGGTGGAATATTTGGCACTTTCTTGGCACTTCCCTATCATTTTTATGACATAACCTCTTCATTTGATGCATCTATGCTCGGTGCGCTCTCACCATAATTAACAAAAACATGATATGGTGAGATTACGTTGTTTTCCATGATCAATTGTTAAAATTTGATCTAACCGTCTAAATTTGCTTCCCGATAACGATGAGAATTGAGTAAACATAGACCTACCACGCCATAAATTTCCCTTCATTTTGGGAGCTTCTTTTGCAAGGACAGGGACACGTGGTTAGATGGTCATTCGGCTATTCCTTAAAATATCTGTTGGTCATTTTTTTGTTCTTTTTAACGCAGACTGATTGCGAAGGTGACAGAGACTACCTTGGAGTTGACCCCACTTGTCATTCTCCAGTGTAGTCGCCATTTGGGCATCAGCGGAAAATTCTAATCAAACATGACCACATCGTGTGGTTTCATTGATTAGTATCTTGAATCGCGTATATTGTGCATATATTGATAAAACAAATATTATAGATTGATTGATCGAAACAGCATACCATATGAAACTTTTAATGAATTTTTGCAATTTAATAAATTTATATTTGCCATATTCAGTCGCTTACTTTACATATTTTGGGAGCACAATTTAGTTCCGATCTTTGTTATTGCCTATAGACGTAAAATTTAATAAAGGTATTCAAGTGCCTGCTGTGTAATAACTTGACAGTTTACAAAAATAAAAGATAAAAAACAAAAAATAAAAAATAAAAAATGAAAAATAAAAAAATCACGTACAATATGTACCCTAACTCAGGGTACATAACCCTCAAGGAAAAAAAAAAAAAGTACATAGTTTTTATCCTTTGTAAGTGGATGAGAGAATTAGACCATTATTAATTGGCAATAAAAATAAACAGACTAAAATTTAATAATGTTTAGTAAATAGTTTACTTAGCTTTAAACAAAATTTATTTTTGTGTAGAATGATGTAGAAAAAAATACAAAGCAATAATGAAATAACGAAAAACAAAAATGAAAAGAAAGGGAAGAAGAAAATGAAGAAAATGGAAGACATGAAACTGAAAATTCAAGTGTTTAGAAAGAGTACATAATTACAAAAATGATATGTACTTAAATATTTTTAAAAATGTATTATTTATTTATTTTAAAATTAAAATTATGTTATTTGATGCAATTTTTTCCTTTTTTTTAACTATAGTGAAGTTAAAAATGGGTCCATTTGGCATTTGTTGTGTTGTTGAAATATTTCTTGTCGGTTATGTTTTTGTTAAAAGTTACCTTGACTAGAAGTACATAAGCGTTCTTCACCACACTATTGGGTTGCCTGCTTTCAGCCGGCAGTTGAGGTGCTTTCAAACCATCACTTGTTATCAAGTTTGTGAATTTTCCCATTGGGGTTCTTTTTGTTTTGTCGTTTGATATATATTTGAGGTCATGTACTTTGAATATTGAATTTACCATCGGGTTATATCTATAATCAAAAAGTATTTTACTATTAGAAATTGAAAGTTTTAGTAAATTTATAATTTGAGTACAAAGACATATGTGGATCTCGTAGTTGCCATATAATTCGATCAAAGACATCATAGCATGGATGTCACGCCCCGGAGTACGGGAGGTGACGTGGTGGTTTAATTAAGTTAATTAAATAAAGATTTAGTTTAAAAGAGGGTTTTAGATTTAAATTTATGATTTAAAAGTGATAATTTAAAATCATTTGAATGGAAGAAATTATGGAAATAAAATGAATCATTATAATAATTAGGCAAATAAGAAGAGTATTAAAATAGATAAGTATGGGATGGAACGCGTATGAGTCCTACTGGCCCACATGTTGTGCACACACATATAGTACTGACAATATTATGATACCACCATAGTCCAAAATAAAAGAGAAGTTAAGATCTTACATGCCTTGAATTGTAATTTAACCTACCAAATTCTTCTACTGGTCATAAGTCCGGTCAGCGGACTCTTCTCCAATCCTATGCTGGTATCCACCTAGGGTTAAGATTTTAAAACAAATAAAAATGTGAGCGAAAGGCTCAGTAGGACTATACTTGAAAATTATTCAACTTTAAAAGAAATTTCGTAAATCAAATAAACATATAAAAAAACAAGCTGGAACAATCAAACAAATAAATAATTAAATGTGAAATTTAATAAAATATAATCTTCACAAAATAATTCAAACAAGTCAACCAAAAGAATACCGTTTTCCTTCCCTGAGCAAACCATATGTAATTCACCACCGTAGTGGCCCAGCTGCGTTTTGGGACCTGCCCCTAAAGTCGTTCACTACACAACCCGATCTCTGATATGGCATCATGCCCTCAAATATATATACATTTATATATATCTTTTTGATTAATAAAATCTCTTCTTTACCAGACATAATCATTTATTTTCATTATGAAGTTCCTTATGAACATTTCTCAAACAACCATTTGTAAAGATATTTAGACAAAATCATTTCCCAATCAGTCATCGAAAACATTTGATAAAATCCATTTTGTTTTTGGCTTAAATCATTTTGAAATAGGGCTACGAAAGAAAGGGGTAGAAGTCCTACCTCAATACTCGTGCCGGTGTCCCACACCGTAATCCTGGTCCGCTATACGTTAGCTCCGCAGATCCACGCAAAATCCTAAATGCATAGTAACTTAGTCTATTAGTATCTAACCTGAGGTATCTTATGATACTAAATCATCTCATGGTGTCCTAGTGTGCCATTTAGGTTTATAAAATAATTATATAAAGTTGAAATTTAAATCAGGATTCAAAACAGTTAAAACGGGTGAAAATCACCAAAATTTTTCCTTGCTCGGTCGGCCTATCAGTTTCCCTGGTTCGGCTAGCCGAACTGCACAGTTCGGCCTGCCAGAAGAACAGGTCCGATCGGCCGAACATCTCCAGGTTCGGCCTGCCGGTCGGATGAATCCGGCCTGCCGATCCTTTGAATCCGGTCTGCCAATCTAGGAAATTTTAGAAATTTCCACGCATGGGTTCTCGGCTTCCCGAATCCAAATTCTCAAATCTCACTTGTTTTCTCAGTTTCCAGGCATGGATAATCATCATAAACTATAGGAAATCATAGTAGAACACTTTTTAGTGATTTAAAACAAGTTTTAACAAGATTTTCTCAAAAATTCAAAAATGGAGAAAATAGAGGAAAAACGAAAAATCTTGATTTCAATCCGTTTTTGATGAAATAAAGTTTCAATCCTAGTTAATCTAAATTACTCTAAGCTAGATCAAAGCTTTTCTAGACTTAGAAACTCTTAAATTTCAAAATGCAAGAAAATTTGAAAAATTGAAAAACTTTAGAAATTTTGAAAACTAACCTTAAATCGAAACTTGAATCGAGTTTGTGGTTGCTCAATCGCGTTCCCGAGCCTTTAATCCACAATCCCAAAGCTTGAAATCAAATTTTGTTTAAAAATTTTAGAGAGAGAATGAGAGAGAGTAAAGGTAACCGAGAGAGAGACGAGAGAAAGAGGAGAGAGAAAATGAGAGTGAAAATGAAAGGAAGAGGGAGAAAAATGAAATAAATAGAGGAAAAGAGAGAAAATTAGTTGTACAAGGCTATGTGCAATAGAACACTGTTTTTAAATCAAATTGTTTCATTGAACATTAAATTAACAATTAAAAACAATTTAGAATAATTAAAAATCACTAAAAGAGTAAATTAACACAAAGTTTTTTAATTTTCACAAAATAATCAAATTAAGTTCAAAACACTCATCATGGCACACTAATTCACCATTTTACACTCTAATATCATTTAATTAACTTCGGGGTGTTACAATGGATGACATTTTCTTTTCTTTTTCTTGCTTTAAATAGAAAATATTGTGAGTTGTCTTTGTCTATGCTTTCTTGTTTAGTATATTTGAAAAGAAAAGGTGAAAATGATGTACGTTTTTGTAATGCTATTTTCTGATTCCTTCTGATCTTGAATTTTGCTGTTATCTATCAGGCGGTTGTGAATAATCTAGAAGACGCACATGAGTAAATCGACACCACCATTTCCACTGCTTTGAAGGAAAGCAAGCCTATTTATATCAGCACGTGCTGTAATTTGTTGAAAAAAATTGGTTAATAACTATTTGGAGGAGTTATTTTGAAGCATAATTTTGAGTGAGACTTACTTTGTAAAAGTGATGGGTCTTATTAGATTTGCGTTCTCCATCATGAAGAGATCGAAATCATATATTTATATGCTCAAAATGACAATCAAGTGAATGAGAAATTGATGCTCAAAATGTGCCCATTGACATTTGGATTTTGTTGAAAAAAGCCTAAATATGGAGTCCCACGTTAGTTAGGTATTAAAGCTTGATATAATTTTTAATATGTTGCACTTTTGTACTTGGGTATGATGTTGTATCTAAGAGACTCTTTCATGCACAAGGGGTGTAAAATACAAGTCCAATGGGTTAAGGGTCCAATGTGTGCACTTGTTGAGCTTATATTGCATGGGCTATGTTTTGCAAAATTTTTTATTGCTTCTAACAACAAATCCGAATCTAACTATTGAGAGGTTTAACGACTGAGTATTAAACCTGCTCATAAAGCTGTACCTAGTAGAGTTTAATGGCATTACGTTAAATGCTCATAATGTAGGTTAATGGTATTACATTATATGCTTATTTGTAACCATTAGAATTAAGATGATATTAACTAAGCTCATAAAACTCAAAATTGAATGCCCTGTAATATCTCCTAACATGTATAATCACTAGTTCTTGCTCTACATGTAGACACACACGAATTGCACAATAGACACAAAATTGAGTGCCCTGTAACATCTCCTAACATCTCCTAACACAATAGACACATTGCATGGGCTATGTTTTGCAAAATTTTTTATTGCTTCTAACAATAAATCCGAATCTAACTATTGAGAGTTTTAACGGCTCAATATTAAACCTATTTATAAAGCTATAGCTAGTAGAGGTCAATGGCATTACATTAAATGCTCATAATGTAGGTTAATGGTATTACATTATATGCTCATTTGTAACCATCAGAATTAAGATGATATTAACGAAGCTCATAAAACCCAAAATTGAGTGCCTTGTAATATCTCCTAACATGTATAAGCACTAGTTCTTGCTTTACATTTAGACACACACGAATTACACAATAGACACAAAATTGAGTGCCCTATAACATCTCCTAACATGTATAAGTACTAGTTCTTTCTCTACATATAGACACACACGAATTGCACAATAAACACAAACCTTTTCTCTTGCTTTTGAGTTTTGCTGCTCTCTTTTTCTTTTTTCGAGTTCTGTCTAGTGCTGTCATAGACAGTTTTTGGTTATAGAAGAAGATGCTATTTTAAGTTTGCCAGAGGTGGTGTTCGATCATCCATAGACCATCGTCATTTGTCGTTGTATCCTGAGAAACATATGTCTGTCGAATCCTCGTGTACAACCGGAGAGGGTGAATCTATTTTAAGGAAAGTGTGAACCACACGTGCCTCAACTACCACTCTTGTTCCAATTGAGATTCGATCACTGTTTCAAGGTTCAACCTTGGTTATAATAGTTTGTTTCTAATTTCATAGTAATATTTGTTCCATTGTTTCCTTTATATTGCACATGTTCCTTGTTTACCTCCTTTATTTTGCTAACAATCTTAAAACAGATTATAGCTTCCATTTGACAACGAACAGGTTCATTGGTTTTGGAAGAAAATTTTTGAACTCTGGTTTGATGTCCTTCGATCTTACTGTTTTAACATTTTTTTAATTTGTTATATATATATATATATTATTAGTTAACGTTTACAACAAAAACAGTAGAAGTTTTGATTTGCTTTTTTCTTCTGGTTACACATAAACTTATGTAGGTTATAAACGTTTATAAACAGTTTGTTTATTTTTTTTCCCCCCTAAAACGTTTAACATTTTAAGTTATATATATAATAGTTTAAGTTATATAAGTTTTTATATTATTCTGTTTACGTTTTTGATTTGTTATATTATATTATAATAAAAAAAACGTTTGTATTAATATTAAAAAAAGGAAAAGAGTTTATTATAATAACGTTTGTTATAATAACAGTACATATATATAACGTTTGTTTACTTTTGTTTTGTTATATTAGAATGTAACAGGTTTTATATTTAATTGTTAACATTTTATATATTTGCAGTTATATATTTGTTAACGTCTCAGTTATATATTATAATATACAGTTTACTGTTTTGGTCAGTTTGTCAACATTTTGGTTTTACACCAAACTTTTTTTTATATAGTTTTGTTTCGGTCTTAGTTTCTTTTAATTATTTTTAAAGGAAACTAATTCGTGGTTCCATATTTAGAAATGGGTAATAACATGAATGTTGTTCCAACTGAGAATGTTCCAACTATCACTTCTAAGACACTAGTGCCATCTCCTCGGGTTCATGCCTCGACCTTGACGCAACCTTTGTCGGTTGCAGTTTCTGTGAACCATAATGAGATACCTGAGAAATTCAGTGACTGAATTTTAAAACTTGGCAACAAAAGATGTTCTACTATTTGACAACATTGAATCCTGTAAGATTCTTGAAAGAGGATTTTTCTACTATTAGAGAGGATGAAATAGATGCTTAGACTTTGCTTGTTGTTGAAGCGTGAAAACATTCTGACTTCTTATGCAAAAACCATATTCTGTGGGAGTCTTTGGACCCTAAGTACAAAACAGAATATGCTGATGCTACAAAGTTCGTAATTAGATGGTTTATGGACTATAAAATGGTGGATTACAAGACTGTAATTAGTCAAGTTCAAGAACTGCAATTACTCATTTATGAAATTCATGCAGAAGGAATGATAATTAGTGAGTCTTTCTAGGTAGCTGCAATTATAGAAATGCTACCCCTACATGGACTGACTTCAAGAACTATCTAAAGCACAAGCGTAAGGAGATGAGTGTCGAAGATCTTATTGTTCAACTTCGCATTGAGGAAGACAATAGAGGATCTAAGAAAAAGCTTTCTAATAAGTTTGTTGCCAAGGCAAATATGGTGGAGCATGACAAAAGTTTCAAGAATAAGAAGAATAAGTCGGGGTTCAAGCTAGGACCTAAGGGAATAATTTCAAAAAAGCAAAAATTTCAAGGAAAGTGTTTTAATTGTGACAATGTGGGTCACAAGTTGATAGATTGTAAATTGCCAAAGAGAAACAATAAGAAAGAGGCCAATGTGATGGACACCATTACACAAGAAATGTCAAACATTAGTCTTTCTATTCTATTCTTTGAAGTCAACATGGTGGTGCCAAAGGAGTGGTGGCTAGACGTTAGGGCCACACACCATGTTTGTTGTGATAGAGCTACCTTTACTAAACTCATACTGTCAGATTCTAGAGACAAGTTGTATATAGGCAACTTTGCTACATCTGAAATCAAGGGCCAAGGGACGGTATTTTTGAAAATGACATTAGGCAAGGAAGTTAAGCTACAAAATGTGTTGTATGTGCCTGATATCCAAAAGAATCTCATTTTTGGAACTCTACTGAATTCACATGGCTTCAAGATCATTTTTGAAGCTAGTAAAATAGTTTTGTCTAAACATGAGATGTATGTGAGAAAGGGTTATGTGAAAGATGGGATGTTGAAAATGAATGTAATGGCTGTTAAGCCTAATTCCATTAATAAAAATAAAAAATTCTTCCGTTTATATGCTTGAGTCTTCTAATTTATAGCATGGTAGACTAAGTCATGTTAATTATGATACTTTGCATAGACTGATTAACTTGGATCACATACCCAAGTTTAATATTGATCCCAAACATAAGTGTGAAATAAGTGTAGAGGCAAAGCTAACGAGATGTTCATTTCAAACGATTGAAAGAAATACTAAGCCACTTGATTTGATACATAGCGATGTTTGCGACTTAAAATTTGTTCAAACTAGAGGTAAGAATAAATATCTTGTCACTTTCATAGATGATAGCACAAAATATTGCTATGTATATTTGCTTGAAAGTAAAGATGAAGTTATAAAGAAGTTTGCTCTCTATAAGCAAGAAGTTGAGAACCAACTTAATAAGAAAATTAAGATGATAAGAATTGACTATGGTGGTGAATATATAGAACCATTTAATGAATTTTATGCACAACATGGTATTATTCATGAGATTATGCCACACTATTCACCTCAGTCAAATGGTGTGGCTAAATGCAAAAATCGTACCTTAAAGGATATGATGAAGGCGATGCTGATAAGTTCTAGATTGCCATAGAACATGTGGAATGAAGCCATTTTGTTGGCTAATTAACTTTTAAATAAGATACCCCATAAGAAAGAAGACATGACCCCTTATAAATTGTGGAAAGGTAGAAAGCCTTCCTACAAACACTTGAGAGTGTAGGGGTGTCTTGCAAAAGTAATGGTACCTATACCAAAAGAAGATGAGAGTAGGTCCTAAAATGCTTGATTGCATATTCATTGATTATGCCTACAATAGTAGTGCATATCGGTTCCTTGCATATGAATCTAAAAACCTTGAGATTCATAAAAACATGATAATGGAATCTAGGAATGCATCCTGGTAAATCAAAGGGGGTGGTCCAAGTTTGTCTAAATGAACGTTTAAGGCTATTGAAGAGAATAGTCAGGATCACCAAAAAGTTGAAACCAAAAAAGAAGAGGAAGAGCATAGATGAAGCAAAAGGGCAAGGACAGAAAAGTCACTTGGACTATATTTGTTGACCTACATGCTAGAGGCTGCACCTCAAACTTTCAAAGAAGTTGTAAGCTCATCTGAGGGTCCTTTATGGCAAGGATCCATAAAGAGTGAAATTGATTCCATCATGCAAAATCATACTTAGGAATTAGTGGACCTTACTCTCAAAAGTAAACCGCTAGGTTCTAAGTGGATTTTCAAATGGAAAATGAAAGCAGATGGAACAATTGATAAGTATAAGTCTACACTTATTATAAAGGGTTATAGACAAAAAGAAGGCCTTGATTACTTTGATACTTATTCTCCTGTGACGAGAATAGCCTCCATTAGAATGATTTTGACAATTGTTGCTTTGTAGAATCTTGAAATATATTAGATGGATGTCAAGACTGCTTTTCTTAATGGAGATCTTGAAGAGAAAATATATATGGAACACCCTAAGTGTTGTATTGCTCTAGGATAAAAAAAAGAAAATCTAAAAATTGATGAAGTCTTTGTATAGGCTTAAACAGGCACCAAAGTGATGGCATGAGAAAATTTGACAGTGTTATGATGTCAAATGGTTTCAAAATTAATGAGCATGATAAGTGTGTTTATATCAAAAAAATAGATAATGGATATATCATTCTTTGTCTATAGGTAGATGACATGCTAATCGTGGGTAGCAATGATCAGATGATCAAATCTACTAAGGATATGTTGAACTTTAGGTTTGACATGAAAGACATGGGACCTACGATGTGATTTTGAGAATCAAAATCAAAAGGTCTTTTAATGGACTCATCTTAAGTTAGTCACATTATGTGGACAAGATACTTGACAAATTTGGTAAAAATGACTCTAGCGTGGCTAGAACATTGATTGATATTAGTCAACATCTGTCCAAAAATAGAGGAGAAAGTATATTCTAGGTGGAATATGCTAGAGTGATAGGCAGTTTAATGTACTTAATGAGTTGTACAAGCACAGATATTGCCTACGCTATGAGTAGTCTAAGTAGATTCACGAATAACCAAGAAGATGACCACTGGAAAGCAATTGTTAGATTATTTAGGTACTTACAATATACTTGTGATTATGAGCTACACTATACAAGAGATCCTGCTATTCTTGAAGTGTATTCTGACACAAGTTGGATATTTGATATATAGGATTCTAAAGCTACAAGTAGACACGTTTTCACTTTGGTAGGCATAGTAGTTTCATGGAAATCCTCAAAGTAGACAGTAATAACCAGATCCACTATAGAATCTGAATTTGTAGCCTTAAATAAAAGCAGTAAAGAAGCTGAATGGCTAAAGCATTTCTTGGAGGATACTCCTAAATGGCCTAAAACTATGCCTACAATATGCATACATTGTGATATTCAATCTGCTATTGCCAGGGCATGGAATATGATGTACAATGGTAAGTCAAGACATATATGTTGTCAACATAATATTGTTAGACAACTGATCTTGACTAGAGTCATGACAATAGACTATGTAAGGTCTAAAGAGAATATTGTGGATTTGTTAACCAAAGGAGAGTAGAGATCATGTTGAGAAAACATCAAGAGGAATGGGACTTAAGCCCATGGAATAATAGGTCAAAACAGTAGAAACCCAACCTTGTTGGCTGGAGATCCCAAGATCTAGGTTCAATGTGATAACTAAACTAGATAGATCCAATAGGATCACTATGGGGGTTACCCTAACCCATTCTTATAATAAAAATAGTGATACTCGTGGAGAAAGGTTAAGCAGTTTGCTTTCAATGATTCTTCTGCATCAAATATGTTAGGAATTCAAGCGGAGTAATATGGGTTACTCTTAAAGTAAGAAATCACCAATGTGAGAGAGAAGTGGGGCCGCTTCAAAGGAGAATTAGGTAGGCTCAATTCTTTAGAAACTCTTGTAGAACCAGGGAGATGTTTATGCCAAAATGAACATAACCATGAGAACCAAAACTAAGTCAAGAAAATCTATGTGAGGTATGTTATCAATTACACAAACGACAAAATAGTTCAAGGACATCAGTCTACTGGTCAGCCAATAAAGTAAACATGCTTCACAAGGGAAGGTTTAAGGGTTAACGCTGACCTATCACCATGTAGTGTCTTTGTTTTCCCTTGTCGTCAATCAATTTCATTCATGTGGGGGATTGTTAGAAAAAAATGGTTAATAACTATTTTGAGGAGCCATTTTGAGGCATGATTTTGGGTATGACCCACTTTGTAAAACATGACAGGTCTTGTCAATTTATGTTCTCTATCGCAAGGAGATCAAAATCATATATTTATATGCTCAAATTGGTAATTGGGTGAATGAGAAATTGATGCCCAAAATGTGCCCATTGACTTTTGTATTTTGATGGAAAAAGCCTAAATATAGAGTCTCACATTGGTTAGCCATTAAAGCTTGATATGGTTTTTAATAGGTTGCACTTTTGTGCTTGGGTATAATGTTGTACCTAAGAGGCTCTCTCACGCGCAAGGGGGGTGTAAATCATAACCCTAGTGGGTTAGGGCCCAATGTGTGCACCACAACGTAGGTGACGCAAATGTCAAGTTCGTTGAGCTTGCCTTGCGTAGGCTACGTTTTGCAAAATTTTTTACTGCTTCCAACAATAAATCCAAATCTAACTATTGAGAGGCTTAATGGCTTAGTATTAAACCTGCTCATAAAGCTGTAGTTAGTAGAGGTTAATGGCATTACATTTCATACTCATAATGCAAGTTAATGGCATTACATTATATGCTCATGATGCTCATTATATGCTCACTTGTAACCATCAAAATTAAGATGGCATTAACCAAGCTCATAAAACCCAAACTTAAGTGCTCTGTAACATCCCCTGACATGTATAAGTACTAGGTCTTTCTCTAAATCTAGACACACATGAATTGTACAAAAGACACAAACCTTTTCTCTTGCTTTTAAGTTTTGCTGCATTCTTTTTCTTTTTTTGAGTTCTGTCTAATGTTGTTATAGACGGTTTTTTGTGATAGAGGATGACGTTGTTTCAAGTTCACTAAAGGCGGTGTTCGATCATGGATAGACCATCGTCATTTGTCATTATATCCTAGGAGACAGATGTCCGTCAAATCCTTGTACATAACCAGAGAAGACGAATCTATTTTAAGGAAAAAGTGAGCCACATGTGTCTCAACTATCACTTTTGTTCTAATTGAGATTCGATCACTGTTTCAAGGTTCAACCTTGGTTGTAATATTTTGTTTCTAATTTCATAGTAATATTTCTTGAATTGTTTCCTTTGTATTGCACCTGTTTCTTGTTTACCTCCTACATTTTGTTAACATAATTTGCTTGGAATTCCTCATCCTACTTTCAGTCACAAGCCTATCCCATTTTATCACTCTTCCAAGTAAAATCAACACGATTTATTAAGAAAATATTATTTCAAATTGAGCTAAAATTTTGTAGCTTTAGTTTATGAATAATTTTCATAACTCTCTTTGATGCAGACTATGTAATCAGTTGGAAAAAGAGGCTGTAGTTGTGGCCATAATAGAGGCTGTAATCAGGTGGTTCAAAGCTGCAAGTTGCTCATGAATCTAATGTGTTTGTGGAACTTGCTGATGCTTGTGGCTATGCTCTTGTTGTGATGCCATCTAACAAACGGCTTTTCCTTGAGCACCACCCACATTTCATTGGAACTTATTGGGGTGCCATCAGCACTACCTTTTGCGCTAAAATTATGATGTTTGCTGATGTTGTCCTCTTTACGAGGCCTATTTTTAATGACTATACCTTTGTGGGGTATTCCCTTGTTCTAAAGAAGGAGAAGGCAAGTATTTTGCAGCCTGATCAGGTGATGAATGTTTTGCTTTTAGTTGTATTCTAATCAAAGATTTCCTAAATGCACTGTGAAGATGTTGAAGTGTAACACTACTGCCTATGAAAAGCTACCGTATGTTCTTTGTTTCAGAAAGACACCCTCTTAAAAGTGAGCTTAAGGAGCCTTTAAGATTTAATGTTTTGTTTCAGCATATTCAGAAACTCGTGGTTTAATTGCCAAAAGCTTAAGTTGCCATAGGGTTACGGGTAAGTAAAATAAGAAGGATTTGGCATTTCTTGCTAATTAAGTTTTGGTTATAGGAATTATGTTTCGACTAGAACGTTGAAAATGGGGTTTTTAGGTGTAAGTTCCAAATGCAATATGGATCAATTAGTTGGACAATTAGAGCTACTCTCCAGTATGCAAAAGTTGTTCCCGAGAAGCAAGTAATTGCTTGCATTGGTGATGAAAACTTACAGGTATTCATAAATTCATTTTCTCTCTTAAATCTATCTATGTAGGTTATATTAGCAACAACTCTAATTTTTGATGTAACAAAGCTTCTTACTATTAGGATAGATGCTCTTAAAGCATATGATGTTTTGTAAATGGCATACTTATTAATAAATAAAGTGTACATTTTATCGCATGAATATCATTAAAATTCTATAATTATCTATGTGACCTCAAATGTTGTATAAAAATAAATTGAACATAAAAAAAAATCTTGTAATAGTGGTTTTTGTTCTCTTTCTTTCAAAGTATGGTATTTCCTAGAGTTTTGAAATTCTTATGTGAGTTGCCCCCACACCCCCCAACCCTCACCCACCACACATCTGGGTAGAAGCCCGGCGACAGTGCTCACTAGCCGTTGGTGCTTTAGGGTAGGGGAGGGGGTGCTTATGGAGGGTTTTCATGCAAGAGAAACTCAAGTGCAGCTGCAAGAGTCTACTCATGGAAGATCAGATTAGCCTATGGGGTAAGGCAGAAAAGTCTACTAGATGGGGGTGGGGATACACTTCTGGTGGCTACAGTTACTCTCCTTTGGTGAGGGTTGGCGTGACGGGAGGATTAGAACTGGGTCTATGGCTCATAAAGCTTGAAGAATGGGTGGTGGGGGAGGGGATACAGGTTGCCTTCTCCACTAGGGTGGAGATCTAACTCATGCAAGAGGTAGCCTCTATCTTGATAGGGTCGGATCACGATTGGGCTTGATTTGTTTGTGGTGGATCTAGAGATGGCTTTTGTCATATGTGTTCTCACACTAGAGTTTGGCTTGTCTTAAAAGGGTGGGACTGGATTTTCCAATTTTCTCAATGGACCTGCATCACTGTCAATGATATTCCCTATGTGCGTGTAGTTTTTCTTTCAATAAATGATTCTACCTTGGTTGGTTTTCTATTTTGTTATTATGTTCTAGTTGTAAGGATGAAGGTGATCTCCCCACCTCCAGTTTTTATTTGGTTGTCTTTTCCCATAGTTATTAATGGAAGGTATGTAGTTGTTCGACTAGACGTTAGTCTTTACCATGTCATACATACCCTTGGCGTAGAGGGTTTGGCTGCCGTCAATTGGTATTTTCTATCAACTGTAGGGGGTTTTTAAAACGAGCCTTTGTCATGCTCTATTATACATGTTGAGGGGGCTTTTTCCCTCTAGGACTTGACACTTGAATTTAGTCCCCCTACTTCATCCGTTTTCATGGATGGATTCATGCAGTATTTGGGGTTAGATTCTTTCACAATGGATATAGTCTAATATGACTATGTTTGTACTTGTTTTAGTTTCAATGAAAGTTTCATATTTCAAAAAAAAAAAATTCTATACAAGTATTATATACATTTAAGAATAATAATTAAAATATTATGTAATATATAATTAATTATTTAATTGAAGTATGGAATCTTTCATTGAGTGTTAATGGTGCACGCCTTTTCCATTAAGAATGGAACGGTCTTATTCGAACATTTAATGTAATGAGTAATGAAATGAGTGCACTGTATATAATGAGATTATGTAAGAATGAATCATGATGTGATATGAACAACTAATAATTTTTGTTAAATATAACAAGTTCTAACCACATCAACCGATCATATATAAGATGATCTTAATGTCGAGTTATTAGTAGACTTCTGTTTATAGAATCATGTCTTTGATTTACTTGGTACGGATTCAAGAATCTAATCTTATCACTTGTATTTTGGAGGCACAGTGAATTTGTTAACCGCAAATATTAATTTTACAAGATGGAATCTATTCATTTTTTAAGGAGAAGTAGATAACAAATTCTCTTAAGTATTGATTCAGGTCTTGAATAATATAAGACTCAATTCGTGATTAAGTTCATAAATTTATTATTTGTGTTATGAGATAATTTGGTAATTTTATCTTATTTATGTAACTGTTAGCTTTTTCTATCTGATAATCCGACCACTTTTGGAATATAAAGGTGACTCACCTAATAGTTTTTCTATCAAATTTTCGTTTTCATGCAAAGTTCTCTCCTACCAAACATCTTAACTTATCAATTTCTATCCTAAAATTCTTTCAATATTTTATTTCCTTTAATTTCTTATTTGTACCAAACAGAGGATTAAACTCTAAAATTTTTCTTTCAAATCATAAATTATTAATTTTTTGGGCTAATAGGCAATAGCTATGAATAGAACTAACAAGTTCTCTCCTTTTCCCTTTTTTTTGGTAGATTTTTATTGCCAAATGGATAAATTATTCTTTTCAAAATTTAAATTGTAATGGTTCTATATTTATTTTTTGATCAAATGAGCAAAAACTAATAATTATTTACTTAAAAATAATAAATTCTTTTGACGAAATAGATGTAAACATTGATTACCCAAGGATAAATTCAAGGGTCCTTAATTGACACATGTTCTCCTTTTTTTTTTTATGTTCATAAACCTAATTTTTAGAGCTATATACCATGTTTGGTAATGTATTTTATATAAAAAGATTGGAAATAGCTATTAGCAATCTAAGACCATCTTCAATGCAAATGCAAATGCAATGTTATATTTGTCATATTAAAGTGTAAAAATAGAATGTTTGATGTGTTAAACGATTTTTGCTCAATACATAACAACATTTCTAAGGCAATATTTACCTTTGGGTTATAATTATTAAACCTTAAAACTTGTAAAAGTAAACTTTTAATATTAAAATAATTTAAAAGTGACAAATTTGCTATTAGCACTTCAATTTAGTATTGTATTCGAGATACTAATAGTTTGGTACAACGTAAGTTTGTAATCTAAGAGTTTGATCATCTACATCAATAAGATATGGCTAATCGGGTGAGGGCATTTGTATACCTATCTTATGCTCAAAATAGAACTAGTATTTTAAGGTGTATAATTAGAAACATTTTTTCTTCGATTTGTAGGTTTAGCTTTTCAACACTGTTCTTCTCCCACCGTAAATGAGAATGATCATGATGACTCTTCTTATATGGTTTTAATGCGATCTTATAATTTAGTTTAATATTCTATTACATTGTATCTTAATTTGCTTAATGACGTGTGACATCATACGTAGGAAAAAAACAGGCAATGTTCTGGCCCTTTTTGTGCTAATCATATGGCTATTTATAGTTCTAATTATGAACGTGAGCCACGTAGCAAGTCTAACATCAATACTAACAGTAGAACAACTCTCATCGTTGGTTAAAGGCATCGAAAGTTTGGTAGAAAGCAACGAACCCAAAGGTTATGCCATGGGCACGTACGAGGGAAATTACTTGTCCAAGGCTTGTTCCTCTCCAGTTGCATCAAGATTATGAGAAAGCCTTGAAGGATGGTCCCCGTAGCGGTGACATTGCAGCAGTGGTTGCTGAGCATGCCTGTAATACCTAGAAATTAATTAAGTATAATTAGTAAGTAATTGGTGAATTAGTGTGCTTTATTATAGTTTGAACTTAATCTAATTATTTTGTGATTTTTTTTAATTAATTTCACTTTTAATTATTTCTATTAGTTATTTTACATTTGGAACAAAACAAATTGCCAAATTCCAAAACAAGTACTTTCTTACAAAAACTCAGACAACCTTGAAATTCTTTAGCTAATTCATGTGCTGGACATAGTTTCACTCAAAAACCACCCAAACCCTTGTCTATTTATTTCCTTTACTCTCTCCTTCCCTCTCATTCTCTCATTTCCTTTCTCTTTTGCTCTTCCTTTTTTCTCTCTTTCCATGGCACTTTCTCTCTCCCCTTCTCTGTATTTTTTCCACTAGTTTGGGGCAAGGAAACAAAGCTCAAGCCACCAAGAACCTTTGCAAAAACATCCATTGAGGTAAGCTCTCTCCTCCCCTTTTTCAAAGTTTCAAAGTTAGGTTTTAAAATTTCAAATTTGCTTGAATGTTGTGATTCAAGTTTCCTTGAACCCAAATAATGTTTAATCTAAGTTGTAGAATTTTTTTACCATGAAACTAAGCTAGTTTGAACAAAAATCAAGATAAATTAAGTCTTTTTTTTGTTTTTCTTATTTTTGGAATAATTTAAAAATTTTCATGAAAAACTCATAAAAAAATTGTTTAAATATGTTCTACCATGCTATTTTAATGTTTTTGGACATTATCCATGCTCTAGGAATTGTAAAATAGCTTAAAGATGAGCTTTTGAGCTTGGATTGGCCGAGACCCAAAACCTAGAACTTTCTAGATCTTGACGGATTAGCAGGCCAAACTTAGACTTCAATAGGTCGGATTCAAGAGTTCGGCAGGCTAGACTCAAGCAGTCCAGTAGGTCGAACCTAGCAGATGATAGGCCAAACCTTGGTAGTTTGGAAGGCCAGACCAAGGACACTGGCAGGCCAACCAGACTATATGAAAAATGGTTGTTTTCACTCTTTCATCGTTTAAAACATGAATAGAGATCTTGACTTTGCAATATGATTTTGTGAATATCAGAGGCACACTAAGGCACCATGAGATAACATAGTGTTGTAAAATATTTTGACTTAGATATTGACAAATCTAGTGTGAATCAAAGGTTGTTCGTGGTTTCGAGGAGCGATGTATAGTAGGCTAGGACTGCGATGTATGTGGCATTGTGCTAAGCAACAAGGTAGGACTCTGAACCCCTTTTTCCTTGGTAGCCGAAATTTTAAAAGAGTTTTGGCCACAATGTGCTTTCCTAAAAAACATTTTCTAGGTATGATTATGACATATTTATTCGGTTATTCTAGTGTAGATGGAATGATGAAATGATTACAAAAGATAATAAATAGAACAGAGTATGTAAATAAGAAATTCGGTAACATGAGAGTTGAATAATGAAATAGTACTAAAAGAGTCAGATAGACCATTTGGAATGATAAGCTAAGGCATGATGCCATATTCAGAGATCAGGTCGTGTAGAGAGTGACCTTAGGGGCAGGTCTCAAAATCCAACTAGGCCACTACTGTGGTGAAGTTATTGGCTTTGCTTAGTGATAAATGATAAACAAGATAATAGATGATTATTACACTAGAATGGTAACCGACATGGTAAGTACATGAATTATTGGCCTTACTATTCTTTTTATAGTCTATTTTTAGATTAACGTGATTTTACCTATTTAATTAAAGTAATGTTTTTCAAGATTACGTCCTACCGAGCCTTTCGCTCATGATTTTATTGTTTTTTTTTTAAATCCCCCCCTTCTAGGTGGTTTGCAGTACACCATCAATTATAATGCAGTTCATTGCAAAAGTGGATCATAGGAGTTCAAACTTAGCTATCTGTCCATTGATTAAGGCATATGGTATATAAATATCATTTATTTTCTTAGACTATGGTCCATATTTTATTTTATGTCAATATCATGTGTGTGCACAATGTGTGCCCAATATGGCCCCACTTGCACTCGCTTGTTTGATATTATAATTTAGCTTAATTCAAAGATGATTCATAGCATTATCTATTATGATTTTACAAATGACATTTATCTAAAAGTTTTGAATTTAGCATATTTTCATAAATAACCCTAATAATTAATAGGTGAATATAGTTAACATTATTTAATTAGTTTAATTAAACCGCCATGTCACCACCCGGTCTAGGGTTCATGACAGATTGGTATCAAAGCCCTAGGTCTTTAACCTTGGAAATTGTGCACACATAGGTACGACATGGAAGAACCGCTTACAGTCCAATTCTTTTATTAAGGAATGAGAGGTTGACACCTAGGCATCATTATGTCGCTATTGACTCAGACCCCATCAATGACGAGGGAATGATAGATGTTAAGTCTGTTGCCTTTAGGCTAATGATGGTAAAGGCACAACGTGGAAATCCTATAGTGAGTCACTGATAGAGGTATTCCTGAGAACTTAGTCCTACTGTAATTTTAGTCTTTAACGGAACAGTGACCTTCTGCTTGAGTTGTTGAGCAATGATTTGACTTCATGGAAAGATGTTTGGATACATTGGGAGTGCCTAAAGAATATCTTGTCAAGTTAAACAAGGTGCAAACTAAAAGTTAGTGTTAACGCTAGATAAAAATATAGAGGATAACTGAGAAGTTAAATAGGATAAAGCTCTAAGGATGTTCTAAGACCTTTATAAACCACAAGAATGTAAGGGCAAGGAAATGATTGAATTTCATCGCTTGAAGACAAATATAGGTATAGTTAGGAAATAAGAGACAAGTTTACCTAGGTGACCAAGTGCTTCCTCTGCCACAGTATGCATTTGGTTGTGAGAAAGACTCAAAGGTTCTATCTAGCAACGACTGGCTACTTTGAGGATATAGGTGTATGGTGAATCACTGTCGTCAGCATTGCCAATTGGGAGAGACAAAGGTTGCTTACTATGAGGACAAGATAAAGACTGTGGGTGGACCTTGAAGGAACAATGATAGGAATCTGTTTCATTCGAGGAACCAGCACGGTGGTGTCAACAAAGGACGTTGTAGGCCCACTGATGGTAAAAGAACGACCCTTGTGATTTTTATCATTACTTTTGCCCTTAGTAGTTTACCTCACAATTTGCATTTCTTAGTTTTAGCTCGTGATCTACCTGATAATGGTGTCATAAATTCTCTCATTTTGAATCCAATTGTATATGCCTTGATGTTAAAAATAGAAAAATTTGGCACGACTATTACCCCACCTTTAGGATTAGTGTATGCGAGTAACGTGGGAATTTTTATAAAGATGATGATTGGGGGCCGGTGAGGCTTAGGAGATGATTCCATAGAAATCCCAATGTATACCTATAGTGTAATCCTAAGAGTGAATTGGCTGCCTAAGTATTGTTACCTTAGAAAGGAAACCCAAATGAAAGGAAACCATGTTATGAGCAATTCCTAAAATCATGTTTAGGTGAATCCTATAGTACCGATTCTAGTGTAGTCAGTTTAGCTTGTTGTGTATTCCTTAAACTCTAGAAGGAAAGTTAAGTGTAAACAATGAGAGTTTCACTGCACTATGAGATTAAGGTTGGTATTGAGTTCGCTCCCTCGAGACTGTTTTGATCTTCCCCATGCTGTATCTGATGGTGCTGATAGGTAGAAAGGAATTAAGGAAGCAGCATCAAGGGCTTAAAAATAAAGGATATATACAAAATATTACATCACTATAAGATGCATCAGTTTGGTTTACTAAGAAACATGATAGGGCAAAATGTTTTGAGTTGACAAATGGCAATTGAAATAGGTCACAGTGTAGAACCAACAACCACTGCTAGGATTGATGAATTGTTTGAACAACTAGAAGGCTCGCCCTAGCCCTCGAGAATAAATTTGTGCACAAAGTGTCGTCAACGTAGAATAAAGGAAGAATGAACCTTTGGAATGGCCTTTAGGACTCGGTATAGACATCTTCATTTTTTTGCAATGTCGTTCAGGTTGGCAAATGCTTCAGCAGCTCCTATGGACGTTATAAATTAGGACTTTGGCCTGACTTAGATTAATTCATGATTGTATTCACTAATGATGTATAGATTTATTCTAGGACAGGAGGATCATGAGCAGTAATTGAGAATTGTTTTATCGACTCGCGGGGACATTAGTTATATGCTAAGAGAGGAAGCTAAAGTTTTGATCAACATGAGTTAGGTTTCTGAAATATGTCACCTCTAATCAGGATATTTCAATGGATCTCTCTAAGGGTGAAGACAGTGGTACAATGAGAGCATGCAAAGAACGTGGTTGAGATTCATGGTTTTCTAGGACTCGTGAGGTACTACAGGAGGTTTGTGCAAAACTTCTCAAAGATGGCAACACCGTTGATGCAATTAAGTAAAAGCACTAGATGTGAGCACACTTTTCAAGATTGAAGACCCAGTTGACTATTGCTTTAATGTTGATTACACCAAATCGCGATGAGCCATAAGAATATAATACTAATGTGTCAAGAGGCAGACTTGGTTGTGTGATGATGCAACGTGGATGAGTTGTAACATGGGAGTCATAACAAGTGAAGTCTTTCGGACAAGTTATATCTCTCATGATTTGGAATTTGCAGTAGCTATCTATGCACCAAGGATTGGAGGTCTTATCTATATGAAGGTAAATCTTAGATGATTCTTGGATTATAAAAGTTTAAAGTGTCTGTTCACTTAAAAGGAGTTGGGTCTAGATTTCTAGAATTTTCGTTTGCCTAGCATAAGAAGATTGGAGAAGAAACATCATGAATACGAATTATGGAGCTATGAGGAAAACAAATAAGACTTGGTTTATTGCTCGGTATTCATTCTAACACTTATTTAGCTAGTGAGATAGGATCAGTAATGACATCAGCATTTTTAGGAAGCATGGACACAGATTAAGAGCAAGGAGAAATTTGATGTGTAGAAGGTCCACACAAATAGGACTCTATATTTCATGGGATCTTTGGTTATGCTAATGACAGAACAAGTAACAAAAGTGATAGCAAATGAAATACATAAGTCTTGAAAGTGCAAGGATATATTGTGATCTAAAAAGAGACGGGAATTGGTATGGAGACATGGAATAAAAATGTTTTGGAATTATGTTGCTAAATGAATGACATGTAATCAAATGTAAGCCCGGAACAGAAGAAAGGTGCTATTTAGATCATCATGGTGAGGTTGACAGCAACAGTGTGATTTATCCACTTTGGATTGATGTACATAAGGTGAGCCTAGGAGGATTGTATCACGAGGAATGCATAAGAGTTTCACTATTCATCACTTTGATGGAAATATCTTGTCTAATGTTAAGCATTAAATAAGTCTCCAACAAACATTTGGTACAAATTTGAATTTTGACACTACTTTTTATCCTCTGGTTGATGGACAGTCGAGGCAAGTTATTCAAATTCTTGAGGATGTTATGTATTTATAACTTTAAGTTTTGACATAATTTGGGGGAAGCATTTAAGTCCAACTTAATTTGCTATACTTATGGATATCGCCTCTTTCAAGGTACTTATGGGAGATCGTGTCGATTATAGATTTGCTAAATAGAACCGAAAGAGAGGATTGTCATCGACTAGATGAAATCCATGAAAACAATGGATCGATTGTCGTAATGTGAGACTAATTAAGGACAGCCCAGAACTGGTAAGGGAATCATGCTGATAAAATACATTGACTTTCAGGGTTGATTTCGTTATAGACAAGGTCCCTCTATATAAAGGAATTATACATTTCAATGTAAGTGGAAACTTTTACTTCGGTTTGACAGGCCATTTATTATTTTTCGAATTAGTGCAGTTGCATACCGACTTGATCTTTTCACAAACTTTCTTCTGCTTATAGCATGCAGCATGTGTCAGTATTATTGGAAGGCTATCCTAACACAAGCAAGATTGCTACGTTCCTTGATGTTGTGATGCCAAAGGATATGACCAATGAGGAGGCATTAACCTGCAATGTTGTGATATATCGCTAATGGAAGTCTTGTGCTAATAGGATAGCACCGACGTTCATGGTAGTGATATAGTACTTCTTGTTCTAAAGATGATGATAGGAATAGTGTTGTAATGTTGATTTTAATTTAACTATCCATCCACCCTCGTGGTCAGTACCCATGTGGTGGTGATTGTCGATGGAACTCGTTTCGGCTGAGTATTTTATTTATCTAATCCATTTGATTAGTTGCGCAGTTTAACTTAACTTGACTAGTTCAACTCGTTTCGGGTAAATTTATTTCAATTCAGTTGTATGGTTGTTTAGTTTAATAGATCAAAAGTCCCTGTCGCGGCACACGGGTCGTGAGAGGTAAGGCTTGACATGAGAATTAGAATCAACTAGCGAGGATTGTACCCGCATATGTTTGTTTTGAGATGATTTCTAATTTTGAGGACAAAATTCTTTTTAGGGGCGGAGAGCTATAACATCCAAAAATTAATTAAGTATAATTAGTAAGTAATTGGTGAATTAGTGTGCATTATTATAGTTTGAACATAATCTAATTATTTTGTGACATTTTCTAATGAATTTCACTTTTAATTATTTCTGTTAGTTATTTTACATTTGGAACAAAACAAATTATCAAATTCCAAAACAAGTCCTCTCTTACTAAAACTCAGACTACCTTGAAATTGTTTCACCAAAATCATGTGTTGGACATAGTTTTCACTCTAAAACACTCGAACCCCTCTCTATTTATTTCCCTTACTCTGTCCTTCCCTCTTATTCTCTTATTTCCTCTCTCTCTCTTGCTCTTCCTTTTTTCTCTTTCCATGCCACTTTCTCTCTCTCCTTCTTTGGATTTTTTTCACTGATTTGGGGTAAGGAAACAAAGCTCAAGCCACCAAGAACCCTTGTAAAAATGTCCATTGAGGTAAGCTCTCCCTTCCCCTTTTTTAAAGTTTCAAAGTTAGGTTTTAAAATTTCAAAAATTCTTAAATGTGTTGATTCGAGTTTCCTTGAATCTAAATAATGTTTAATCTAAGTTGCAGAATTTGTTTAACCATGAATCTAAGCTGGTTTGAACAAAAATAAGCTAAATCAGGTCTTTTTTTTTCCTTTTTCTCATTTAGAAATAATTTGAAAATTTTTGTGAAAAACTCATTAAAAAACTATTTAAATATGTTCTATCATGCTATTTTAATGTTTATGGACACTGTCCATGCTTTTGGAATTATAAAACAGGTTAAAAATAAGTTTTTTTACCTCGGATTGGTCGAGACCTGAAAACTAGAACTTTCTAGGTTTCGACGGATCGGTAGCCCAAACTTAGACTTTGACAGGCCAGATTCAAGAGTTCGGCTAGCCGGACTCATATCTTCGGCAGGCTGGACTCAAGTAGTTTGGTAGGCTTGAGCCAGATGAACGGCATGCTGAACCTTGGCAGTTCGGCAGGCCAGGCCAAGGACTTTGACAGGCCAACTAAACTGGATGAAAAATGGCTGTTTTTACTTGTTTTCACTGTTTAAAACATGAATAAAGATCTTGACTTTGCAATATGATTTTGTGAATATCAAAGGCACACTAAGGCACCATGAGATAGCATAGTGTTGTAGAATATTCTAAGTTAGATATTGGCGAATCCAGTTTATATTTAAGGTTATTTATGGTTTTGAGGAGCTAACGTATAGCAGGCCAGGACTGCGGTGTATGTGGTATCATGCTTAGCAAAGAGGTAGGACTTTGAACCCCTTTTTCCTTGGAAGCTGAAATTTAAAAAGAGTTTTGGCCACGATGTGCTTTCCTAAAAACTTTTTCTAGGTATGATTATGGTGTATTTATTTGGTTATTCTAGTGTAGATGGAATGATGAAATGATTACAAAAGATAATAAACAGAATAGAGGATGTAAATAAGAAATTCGATAACATGAGAGTTGAATAATGAAATAGTACTAAAAGAGTCAGATATACCATTTGGAATGATAAGCTAAGGCATGATGCCATATTCAGAGATCGGGTCATGCAGAGAGCGACCTTGGAGGCAGGTCTCGAAACCCAACTAGGCCACTACTGTGGTAATGTTATTGGCTTTGCCAAGTGATAAACGATAAACAGGATAATAGATGATTATTAGACTAGAATGGTAACTGACATGGTAAGTACATGAATAATTGGCCTTACTGTTCTTTTTGTAGTCTATTTTTGGATTAACATGATCTTATTTGTTTAATTAAAGTAATGTTTTCTAAGATTACGTCCTACCGAGCCTTTCGCTCATGATTTTATTTTATTTTTTTTTAAATCCCCCCCTTCTAGGTGGTTTGCAGTACACCATCAATTAGGATGCGGTTGATTACGAAAATGGATTGTAGGAGTTCAAACTTAGCTATTTCATATGGTATGTAAATATCATTTATTTTGGTTGGACTGTGGTTCGTAATTTATTTTATTTCAATATCATATGTGTGCACAATGTGGGCCCTGTATGGCCTCACTTGCTCTCGCTTGTTTGATATTATAATTCAACTTAATTCAGAGGTGATTCATAGCATTATCTATTAGGACTTAACAAATGACATTTATCTAAAAGTTTTGAATTTACCATATTTTCATAAATAACCCTAATAATTAATAGGCAAATTTGGTTAATATTATTTAATTAGTTTAGTTAAATCGCTATATCACCGCCTGGTCTAGGTTCATGATAATGCTCGTATGGAGCTCTCCCTTTCTACAAGATGTGAATTTAGCATCGTTGGTGAAGAATTCACTTAAATTGGTTGGGGGAATTGTAAGTATCTTCAGTGCATCCCATAACAATATCTATTATAAGCATTTCAATAATTCAACATATAATGTCTGGTTCAATTTGATTAGAATTTTTTTTCATCAAAGTAATGCCACAAAAGATTTTAATGCAGCGTCCATAAAATATTTTAGGTTAATCATCTATTATTGAACCTCTTACTTTTAACTATTTCTCAATTTGTCTTTTTTTTAAAAGGTTTAATTAGTGCTTTGTAAGTATCTTCAATGCATCCCATAACAATATTCTATAATTCAACAATATACTGTCTGATTAAATTTAATTAGATTTTTTTTCCGTCAAAGTAATGCCATAGAAGATTTGGTCCATAAAATATTTTAGTCTAATCATTTATAATTGTATTCTTACTTTTAACTATTTCTAAATTTATTCTTTTATTCTTAGAAACCACAAAGACATATATATTTTGAATTTTAAAAACTTATTTTAATTTCATCCTATAAATTGAAAAATTAAGCAAAACAATATAACTACTCTTAAATAGTTATAGAAAATATTTTATATATTAAAGACCTAAAAAATCCTAAAACCAAACTTCAAATTTAAAAAAAGAAAAAGATCTCAGTTTATGACTTTTCAAATTTTAAAATATTATTTAAAAACTTTTCTTAAAAAAACATATATTTTATAAATAAATTTGGCTTAATTAAGCACATTTTTATCTTATCTTTATGTTTTTTAGTCAAAAAAGTTTGCAAAGAATAAAATTAAAACAAGTTTTTCAAATTCAAATGATACTTTTTTAGTTTTTAAAACTAGATGGATAAATTAAGAAATGATAAATCCTAACAGGCATAGATATGTAATTAACTTGATATATTATAGATAGGGTGTAAGTACTATTCATACGTCAAGTTTGAATATTGTTTTAACATTTTTATTAGTAAATATTGTTTAATTTGTGTACAATTATAGAACATTGTCACTACATTTTTAACTTATTATGGATTATCGATTATAGATTTACATATCATCTTTCAGCAGCAATTCATTGTCACGCCCCGGAGTACGGGAGGTAACGTGGTGGTTTAATTAAGTTAATTAAATAAAGATTTAGTTAAAAAGAGGGTTTTAGATTTAAATTTATGATTAAAAGTGATAATTTTAAAATCATTTGAATGGAAGAAATTAAGGAAATAAAATGAATCGTTATAATAATTAAGCAAATAATAAGAATATTAAAAAAAATAAGTATGGGGTGGAACGCGTATGGATCCCACTGGCCCACATATTGTGCACACACATGTGGTACTGACAATAATATGATACAACCACAGTCCAAAATAAAAGAATAAGTTAAAATCTTACACGCCTTGAATTGTAATTTAACCTACCAAATTCTTCTACTGGTCATAAGTCCGGTCAGCGGACTCTTCTCCAATCCTAAGCTGATATCCACCTAGGGTTAAGATTTTAAAACAAATAAAAATGTGAGCGAAAGGCTCAGTAGGACTATATTTGAAAATTATTCAATTTTAAAAGAAATTTCGTAAACCAGATAAATATATAGAAAACGAGCTAGAACAATTAAACAAATAAATAATTAAATGAGAATTTAATAAAAATATAATCTTACCAAAACAATTCAG
Source organism: Artocarpus hirsutus (assembly GCA_946598075.1). Classification (NCBI taxonomy): domain Eukaryota; kingdom Viridiplantae; phylum Streptophyta; class Magnoliopsida; order Rosales; family Moraceae; genus Artocarpus; species Artocarpus hirsutus. Next base: position 112,843 of record CAMOHE010054491.1, on the reverse strand, counting down.
ATAGGTCAAGCAGAAAGAATACAATTTTCCTTTCCTGGGCAAACCATATGTAATTCACCACCGTAGTGGCCCAGCTGGGTTTCGGGAACTGCCCCCGAGGTCGTTCACTACACAACCCGATCTCTGATATGGCATCATGCCCTCAAATATATATACATTTATATATATCTTTTTTGATTAATAAAATCTCTTCTTTACCAGATATAATCATTTATATTCATTATGAAGTTCATTATGAACATTTCTCAAACAACCGTTTGTAAAGATGTTTAAACAAAATCATTTCCCAATCTATCATTGAAAACATTTGATAAAATCCATTTTTGGCTTAAATCATTTTGAAATAAGGCTACCAAGGAAGAGGGGTAGAAGTCCTACCTCAATATCTGTGTTGGTGTCCCACACCGTAATCCTGGTCCGCTATACGTTAGCTCGCGGATCCACGCGCAATCCTAAATGCATAGTAACTTAGTCCATTAGTATCTAACCCGAGGTATCCTATGATATTAAATCATCTTATGATGTCCTAATGTGCCATTTATGTTTACAAAATCATTATATAAAGTTGAAATTCAAATAAGGATTCAAAACAATTAAAACGGGTGAAAATCACAAAATTTTTCCTTGCTAGGTCGGCCTACCGGTTTCCTTGGTTTGGCCTGCCGAACTGCACAGTTTGGCCTGCCGGAAAGCCAAGTCCGGTCAACCGAACATTCTCAAGTTTGGCCTGCCGGTCGGATGAATCCGGCCTGCCGATCTGGGAAATTCCAGAAATTTTCACGCACGGGTTCTAGGCTTCCTGAATCCAAATTTTCAAATCTCACTTGTTTTCTCAGTTTCCAGGCATGGATAATCATCATAAACTATAGGAAATCATAGTAGAACACTTTTTAGTGATTTAAAACAAGTTTTAAACAAGATTTTCTCAAAAATCCAAAAATAGAGAAAATAAAGAAAAAATGAAAAATCTCGATTCCAATCCGTTTTTCATGAAGTAAAGCTTCAATCCTAGTTAATCTAAGTTACTCTAAGCTAGATCAAAGCTTTTCTAGAATTAGAAACTCTTAAATTTCAAAATGCAAGAAAATTTGAAAAATTGAAAAAGTTTAGAAATTTTGAAAACTAACCTTAAATCAAAGCTTGAATCGAGTTTGTGATTGCTCAATCGCGTTCTCGAGCCTTCAATCCACAATCCCGAAGCTTGAAAACAAATTGATTCAAAATTTGGAGAGAGAATGAGAGAGAGAGTGAGAGAATCCGAGAGAGTGAGAGTGAGAGGAAAGAGAGACGAGCGTGAGAAAATGAGAGGAAGAGAGAGAGAGAGAAAATAAATAGAGAAAAAGAAAAAGCAGTTGTACAAAACTGTGTACAACAATACACTGTTTTTAAAATAAAATTGCTTTATCTAAAATTAAATTAACAATTAAAAACAATTTAGAATAATTAAAAATCACTAAAAGAGTAAATTAACACAAAGTTTCTTAATTTTCACAAAATAATCAAATTAAGTTCAAAACACTCATCATGGCACACTAATTCACCATTTGACACTCTAATACTATTCAATCAACTTCGGGGTGTTACATTCATATAGCTATCAAATTGATCCACAAGAAAACCCTGCAAAGAAGAGGCACTTAACATTTGTAATAGAAAAATGTATGTATACTATTATATTCTACCATAGAAGCCCTCAAACATGTGTATAAATATATGGTATAACTCTGATAATACATCAACAATCTAGGCTTTTCCGAAGGACTCCCCACTGGCCATTGACATGTCCACAGCCATCTTGTAACTAGTGGAAAATGGAAATCAGAGAATTCATAACAAATGGATTAATAGAAGTGCTTTCAGCTCAAAAGGTGCAAAACAAGATGCAGAGCGTCTACAGCTCAAGAGCTTCTGGAGGCTTTTCCTTCTCAGCGGCCTAGCTTCTTTACTTGCTTTGCTTTTATATCTCATCATAATGCTGCCTCGATTCTCTTAAGCGTGCCGTTCGCAGCTCTCAATCTACTTGCAGTAGTCTCCGTTCATTTGTCACGATCCTTAATGAAAAGGAAGAACTGTCACTATGAAGCCAGTCAAAAAGAAGACAAAGTGAGACAACCCCTAGCAAGATGGATCATGAAGACAGAACAATCAACCTTTTAGAGTAAGAGTTGGGAATTTAGCTTAACACAAATGCTTGTTGGTAGTGAAATCAGCTCCTTGTTGGCACCTTCATGCCGTTAAATACCAGGAAAGGAAATTTGCAGTATTTGTGATGCAGGAGTTGGCCTGTTACTTCTTGTTGTCCCTGTTAGTGTCGTTTTGCTGATTATTTCCTCTAAAACGCAGCCTTGTTTTGATGCTGCTTGTTAGGTTGTTTGGAACTTAGTTGTTTCTTGTTGTTTATTTTGTTTTTGTTAAAAAATGTGTTGTCTTTCTGAGCCTTGTGATCAAGTCTCAAAACCTAACCCTGTATGGTGTTTTGGGTAGACTTTGAATATCGAATAGAAGAATTAAGGGAGCTTTCTCTCTTTATTTTTCTCCTTAGGAAAATGTTAGGTTGATTTTGAAACGGTCGGTTCCCTTAATATCTATTCTCGAAAGACTTTATACATCAAGTGGTATAAGATCAAAGGTTGGCCTAAGCTCCAATGGCCGGCTATGGTGGAAAGCGTCGATGCATTATCCATGAAGATCATGGTTCAAAGGATCAACAACCTATCACTGGTTGAAAAACCTGGAAAGAAGAATCAGCGCTTATTGCTTGCCATTATTAATATGGAAACTAATTACACATATATGGAACTAAACTATTAAGCATACATTTGAATATGTTGGTGTCACGCCCCAAAGTATGGGTGGTGATGTGGTAGATTAATTAAGTTAATTAAAGTAGATTTTTGATTAAAATTACCAATTAAACAATTTGGGTTATTTTGAAAAACGTGATAATAATTAAAAGAAAAAACATTCTAAAATATTTATCGTTATTTTAAAATAGCAAGACCTAAAATAAATACTAAAGATAATTAAACATAAGCCGGCTCGCACCGGACCTATATTTGTGCATACACATAGTATCGACAATAAAATAATAAATCCCAGTTCAATAAAAAAAAGGTAGATATTAAAATTATACATGCCTTCACTTAAATAAAGTAATAACTTAAATAGAATTCCTAGAACTCACGTGTTTGCCTTGTTACCTCCCAGTTGGTCCTAAGCTGCGATCCACCTTGGGGAAAGGTTTTAAAACAAATAAAGAAATGTGAGTAAAAGACTCAATAGGATTAAATTTTGAAAACACATAATATGAATATAAAATATATCATTCGTGAAAATATTTAGAAAACAAAAATAAATAAATAAATTCATCTAAATTATTCTTACCAAAATCAATTTGTCCAAAAATAAACTTATTGTCCTTCTTGGGCAAACCATAAGTATTACCATCGTAGTGGCCCAGCTAAGTTTCGAAACCTGCCCGCAAGGTTACATTCTACACGACCCGATCTTTGATTATGACATCATGCCCTTATATATATTTATTGTTATTTAAATCCCATGTTGCTGACTATTCTAAATTACGTTCATTATTCGATTCATTGCGATCATTTGATTCTTGACGAATAATGAAAATTGTTAAGAAGTTTATCTATACCGTTTCTTAAAATCCATTTTAAAAGAAATCATTTTGTAGGAAATAACTTTGAAGGAAATCATTTTGAAAGGGATCATTTTGAAAGAAATCATTGTGTGGCCAAAAGCCCCTTTTGAAGACATTTAAAACATTTTGTCACTTATTGAAAACATTTTGAAAGAATCATTTAAGGCCCAAATCATTAAAAATCTGGCTACCAAAAAAAAGGGTAGAAGTCCTACCTCGATATTCTGAATCATGACTCAACACCGCAGTCCCGAATTGCTATACGTTAGCTCCATAGAACCACAAACCACCTTAAATGTAAACTAAGTTCATCAGTATCTAGTTTAAGATATGCTACACTATTAAGCTATCTCATGGTGTCCTAGTGTGCCATTTATGTCCGTAAATCATACTATAAAGTTTAAGTTCTCAATCTAGGTTTAGAATAGTGAAAGCGGGTGTAAAACAGCCATATTTCCTATGGTTGGTCGGCCTATCGAATTCCATAGTCCAGCTTGCCAAACTACACAGTTCGGCCTACCGGCTAAATAGGACCGACCTACCGAACTTCCTGTCATGCCCCGGAGTACGGGAGGTGACGTGGTGGTTTAATTAAGTTAATTAAATGAGAATTTAGTTAAAAACAAGGCTTTAGAACTAGATTTATAAATAAAAATGAGATAATTTTAAAATCGTTCGAATAGAATAAATTAAAGAAATAAAACAAACCATCATAATCATTAAGCAAATAAAAAGAACATTAAAAATATTTAAATATGAGATGGAACGAGTATGTATCCCACTGGCCCACATATTGTGCACACACATGTAGTACTGACAATATTACAATACAACCACAGTCCATAATGAAAGAATAAGTTAAGATCTTACATACCTTGATTTATAATACAACAACCTACCCAAATCTTCTACTGGTCGTAAGTCCGGTCAGCGGACTCTTCTCCAATCCTAGGCTGATATCCACCTATGGGTAAGATTTTAAAACAAATAAAAACATGAGTAAAAGGCTCAGTAGGACTATATTTTGAAAATATTCAACTTTAAAAGAAATTTCATAAATCAGACAAATACATAGAAAACGAACTAGAATAAATAAATAAATAAATAAATGGGAATTTAATAAAAACTTTATCTTACCAAAACAATTCAAATAGGTCGACCAGAAAGAATACCATTTTCTTTTCTTGGGCAAACCATATGTGATTCACCACCGTAGTGGCCCAGCTGGGTTTCAGAACCTGCCCCCAAAGTCGTTCACTACACGACCCGATCTCTGATATGGCATCATGCCCCAAAATATATATATACATACCCAAAATATATACATACATATATATCTTTTCATGATTATTAAAATCTCTTTTTATCAAATATGATCATTCACATTCATTATGAGGTTTATTATGGAAACATCTCAATATACTATTTAAGAAAACAGTTAACAAGAAATCCTTTTTCAACTAATCATTGAAAAACATTTTATTAAAAATCACTTTGAGGCCAAAAAATTTAAATTTGGCTACCAAAGAAGGGGTAGAAGTCCTACCTCAATACTCGTGCCGGTGTCCCACACCGTAATCCCGGTCCGCTATACGTTAGCTCCGCGGATCCACGCACAACCTTAAATGAAAACTAGGTCTATTAGTATCTAACCCGAGATATCCTAGATTATTAAATCATCTCATGGTGTCCTAGTGTGCCACTTAAGTTTATAAAATCATTTTATAAAATTAGAATTTCAATCGGGGTTCAAAACAGTGAAAACGGGTGAAAATCACAAAATTAAGTTATGTTCGTTCAGCCTATCGGTCCCCCTGGTTCGGTCGGCCGAATTGCACAGTCCGGCCTGCCGGAAAACCAAGTCCGGTCGATCGAACTTTTCTAGATTCAGCCTGTCGGTCAGATGAATCTTGCCTGTCGATCCTTTGAATCTGGCCTGCTGAAGATCAAGTTCGGCCTGCCGATCTAGGAAATTTTAGAAATTTCCACGCATGGGTTCTCGGCCTCCCAAACCCAAATCTTTAATCCAACCTATTTTTCTCAGTTCTCAGGCATGGGAAATCATCATAATTGATAAATAAACATTATTGAACACTTTTCAACTCATTAAAACAAGATTTAAGCAAGATTTTCACAAAAATCCAAAAATAGATAAAATAGAGGAAAAATAAAAAATCTTGATTTCAATCCATTTTTGATCAAACAAAGTTTAAATTCTAGTTATTCTAAGTTATTCTAACCTAGATTGAAGCTTTTCTATGCCTAAAATTGCTTAGATTTCAAAATGCAAGAAAATTTGAAAAATAGAAAAACTTTTGAAATTTAGAAACTAACCTCGAATCGAAACTTTAAAACGATGTTTTTGTTGTTGAATCTTGTTCCCGAGTCTTCAATCTATTAACCCGAAGCTTGAAATAAAATTTTGTTTCAAAATTTTGGGAGAGAATGGGAGAGAGAGAGAAAACCATGAGAGATAGAGAGAGGAGAAAGAGAGTGAGGCGAGAGTGAGAGTGAGGAGAGAGAAAAGAGTGAAATAAATAGAGGAAGAGAGAGAAAAGTGGTTGCACAAGACTGTGTGCAACTACACACTATTTTCAAATCAAATTGTTTTATTGAAATTTAAATTAACAATTAAAAACAATTTAGAATAATTAAAAATTATTAAAAGACTAAAATAACACAAGGTTACTAAATTTTCACAAAATAATCAAATTAAATTTAAAATGCTCATTATGGCACACTAATCCACCATTTAGCATTCTAATATCATTTAATTAACTTCAAGGTGTTACAACTCTCCACCCATAAAAGAAATTTTGTCCTCGAAATTTACAAATCGATCTCAAAAACAAAACAAATGCGGATACAACTCCCGCATACTCAATTACAATTCCCAAGTGGCTTCATCAAGCCCATGATGCTGCCACACGACCTTAACTAACGAAATCTCATGACGACGCAAGCTAATCACTTTACGATCGATGATCTGAATCGGCACTTCTTCATATGTTGTGTCTTCTTGAATCTACACATCTTGAAACGAAATGATCTTATCCTGCTCAGGTGGACACTTCTGAAGCATCGACACATGAAATACGTCGTGAACATGCGAAAGTTCTGGAGGAAGTTTGAGTCGATAAGCAACCATACCAACACGTTGTGCAATCTCGAACGGTCTAATATATCTTGGCGCGAGTTTTCCTTTTACTCTGAATCACGAAATGCCCTTGCGAGGTGATACCTTCAAGAGTATGAAATCTCCAACCTCAAATTCCAAAGGTCGACATCTTCTATCCACATGAGCTGCTCTCAATTGATCTCGAATCATGATAATCTTCTCGTTGCTATCACGAATCTAATCTGGTCCAAGGATAAACTCTATCTTCTGGCTTGGCCCAACATACTGGTGATCGACACGGTCGCCCATACAATGCCTCAAATGGTGCCATTCCAATACTTGATTGATAGCTGTTGTTGTATGCGAACTCCACCGAATGCAAGTATTTCTTCTAGTTCTCGTCGAAGTCTAATGCACAAGCACGCAATATATCTTCGAGAATCTAAATGACTCGCTTAGACTGCCCATTGGTCTGAGGATGAAATACCGTGCTGAAGTTCAAATATGTGCCTACAGCCTCCTGAAAGCTCCTTTAGTACCTAGCATTAAATTTGGTATCCCTATCTGATGTGATGGACAAAGGAACTCCATGCAATTGTACTATGTTCTGCACATACAACTCCTCGAGAATCCTCCTTGAACATGTCGATCTGAACGGAATGAAATGACCTGACTTTGTTAACCTATCGACCACGACCCAAATCACATCGTGCAGCTGCTCCGTCGTTGGCAATCCGGTAAGAAAATCCATCGTCACATACTCTCATTTCCACCCTGGAATAGGAAGTGGCTGAAGCTAACCTGCTGGCTTCTGATGCTCGGCTTTCACCTGAAGACAAGTTGCGCATTTGGCCACGTATTGTCGAACGTCTTTCTTCATGCCTCTCCACCAATATTGCCTCTTTAAGTTACGATACATCTTCGTACTCCTTGGATGAATGGCGAACTGAGACCTATGAGCTTCATCCATTATGGCCTTCTTTACTTCTGCGATAGCTGGAACTGCTAAACGCTCCCTGAAGTACAACGATCCATCTACACATATCCTCCATTCTTTGCACTGCTCCCCGTTCTGAATCCACATCTAGATTCCCTGAAGATGCTGGTCTTGCCACTGATTTTGCTTCACCATCTGAATAAGAACTGGGGTCATCCTCATGTGATACACCGAAATACAATCGTAGTCCTCGCAACACTGTAGACCGAACTCACTTACTGTCGCATCCCTTTTCCAATCTTCGAAAGCCAAACAAGCGAGAATTCTTGAAGATTTTTGACTGAGCGCATCCGCGACAACATTAGCTTTTCCAGGATGATACTACAATGCAAAATCATAATCTTCCATATATTCTATCCATCTCCGCTGCCTCAAGTTCAAATCCCTTTGAGTGAACAGATACTTCAAGCTCTTGTGGTCAGAGAAAACCTAAAATGTTGCCCTGAATAAATAATATCTCCAAATCTTCAATGCATAAATCACCGCTGCGAGCTCTAGATCATGAGTAGGATAATTCCGCTCATGAGGTCGTAACTGTCTCGATCCATACGCTACCACGCGTCCCTGTTGCATCTACATGCATCCAAGTCCACGTCCTAAAGTATCCATGTAAACTTCGTACGGTTCGTCACTACTGGGAATGATTAACACCGGTGCTGAAGTCAACCGATTCTTCAATTCTTGAAAAGCAAACTCGCATTCTTCATTCCACTCGAACCTAACATTCTTCCTAATCAACCTCATCAATGGTGCTACTATCTTCAAAAAGTCCCTCACGAATTTCCTATAATATCCTGCAAGTCCCAAGAAGTTACGAATCTCTGCCACATTCCTCGGTAGTTCCCAATCCACAATGGCTTTGATTTTTTACGGATCCACTGAGATACCTTGTTTTGAAATGACATGACCCAGAAATTTGACTTCCGTCAACCAAAACTCACACTTTTCCTTCTTGGCATATAACTGATGTTCTCGTAGAGTCTGAAGCACGATCCTAAGATGCTGCTCATGCTCCTCCCAAGTCTTAGAATAAACCAGAATGTCATCGATGAACACAATCATGAACTGATATAAGTAGGGCCTAAATATTCTGTTCATCAAATCCATGAAAGCTATCGGAGTGTTCGTCGATCCAAACGACATCACTAGAAATTCAAAATGTCCATACCGGGTCCTGAAAGCTGTCTTAGGAATGTCCTTTTCCTTATCCAGAGTTGATGATATCCCGATCTCAAGTCTATCTTTGAGAAGTACCGCGAACCTCCCAACTGATCAAACAACTCATCGATCTTGGGCAATGGATACTTATTCTTCATTGTGACTCGATTCAATTGCCGATAATCTATGCATAACCTGAGAGTTCCATCATGCTTCTTAGTGAACAAAACTGGCACTCCCCACGGTGATGTACTATTCTAGATGTATCCCTTATCAACAAGTTCTTGAAGTTGCTTCCTGAGTTCTTTCATTTCTGTCGGCGCCATCCGGTAAGGTGCTATAGAAATCGGTGTTATCCCTAGAAATAATTCAATACCAAATTTGATTTTCCGATGCGGTGGTAATCCTGGTAGCTCGTCGAGGAAGACATCCTCAAATTCATTTACCACTAGAATCACTGCACGTCCTCTCGAAATACTGGACTCTCCTTCCAAATTCATAAGAAAGGCATAGCAAGTTGCGCTCTTCCGCCCTCCAAGACACGCGCTTACAAGACGCTCACTCATTAATCGATCACCACCACCCTGGTAGGTGATCACCATCCCCTTATCAGACACTAGGGTTACTTTCCTAAGTTGGCAGTCCAACACTACACTGTATCTGGACAACCAGTCAATCCCTAGGATTACATCATAGGTTCTCATGGGGATTACAATTAAATCACTTTTCAAAATCTCATCCCCGATATTTATTTTACAAGCTTTACAAATATTATTCACACACACCTACCCCAAGGGTGAAGCTATAACTAAGGGTTCATCAAACTCTTCTATCTCTAATCCCAAGGCATATATAAAAGAACTCAAAATGAGAGAATGAGTGGCACCAGTATCAAACAACACGTGTGCTAAGGACTGAGAAACCATGATCGTACCATTGACAACTATGTTATTGGTCTAGGCATCTAAACTCCCTGATGTCATCACGTGAACCTGCACTGGAGCTTTTCCTTTGCCTCTATTAACATTACTTGACCTGGGGTTAACTGGTCGATACCGCTGTGATGGTGGCGACTGGACACTAGCTGTACTCGACGCACGATATTAAGGAACGTTATGCTGAAAACTCTGTTGCTGATGACCTTGCGCTGGATATGATAGTTGTTGAGGAGAGAACTGATGGAATGGAAGCTAAGGATACTGCTGTGGCTGAGGTAGAGTCTGAAGCTGAGGCTGACGACTAGCTCCTTCTCTGGTCTGAAATCCTAGGCAAGCACTCCTGATCGGGCAATTCCTCTTGATGTGTCCTGGCCGCTGGCAATAATGACAGTAGAAGCTGTAGGGATTGCTACGCCCGCTGCTGGATGAACTGCTACTGCCACTGTTCACGCCACCCTATTTGCTCTTCCCCGGAGTCGGTCGACTACTGACACTCCTCCTGCCGCTCCTCTATGGTCCTCCTAATGCCTTAGCTCGATTCTTACAATACTATGGGTAATCATTCTCCACTGATATTGCTGATGACACAAGCTCTCCAAAGTTCCTAAGTCGTAGAGTAACTATCTATCGTCGAATAGGAACCTTAAGTCCTTCCTGAAATTTGATACACCTCTCACGCTCTAATGCCACTGCTGAGGGAGCAAACTTGGCCAATTCATTGAACTTCGCCTCATATTCCTGAATTGACATGTCGCCCTGCTGCAACCGATAAAATTCTGCCGCCTTTTGGTCCCTGTATCCCTACAGAAAGTACCAATCGTAGAATAGCTCCTCGAACCTGTCCCAATCAATATTACAGTATTCTCCAGGCGCTTTGCTTGCTTCCACCAAGTATTAGCACCACCTTCAAACTTAAATGCTGCTAATTCCACGCGATACTCTACTAGCACACCAAGCGCATCCAAATGCTTCACGATCGAGTCTAACTAATATTCTGCCAACTACGGGTCTCCGGTTCCATCAAAAGTTGATTAAGACGCACGTCGAAATTCCTTAAAGTACGAATGCCAGTGACTAGCCTTGAAATAATCAAGTCTTGCCCTTGCTGCCATCTGTCGAAATGCAGCAAACATAGCCCTCATCATGCCCTCATCGTTTCCAAACTCGGCATCTGCTGTCGAGCGACATTTAGGTGCCATTCTCTCACTTCTAAAAACAAAATTTGGACTGTCAGTGGTATTCCATTGTCGTACCTGTATGTGCACAATTCCCAAGGTTCATAACCTTGAGCTCTGATACCATTCTGTCATGCCCCAGAGTACGGGAGGTGACGTGGTGGTTTAATTAAGTTAATTAAATCAAAATTTAGTTAAAAACAGGGTTTTAGAACTAGATTTATAAATAAAAATGAGATAATTTTAAAATCGTTTGAATAGAATAAATTAAAGAAATAAAATAAACCATCATAATAATTAAGCAAATAAAAAAAACATTAAAAATATTTAAATATGAGGTGGAACAAGTATGGGTCCCACTGGCCCATATATTGTGCACACACATGTAGGACAGACAATATTACAATACAACCACAGTCCATAATGAAAGAATAAGTTAAGATCTTACATGCCTTGATTTATAGCACTACAACCTACTCAAATCTTCTACTGGTCGTAAGTCCGGTCAGCGGACTCTTCTCCAATCCTAGGCTGATATCCACCTATGGGTAAGATTTTAAAACAAATAAAAACTTGAGCGAAAGGCTTAGTAGGACTATATTTTGAAAATATTCAACTTTAAAAGAAATTTCGTAAATCTGACAAATACATAGAAAACAAACTAGAATAAATAAATAATTAATTAATTAAATGAAAATTTAATAAAAACTTTATCTTACTAAAACAATTCAAATAGGTCGACCAGAAAGAATACCATTTTCTTTTCCTAAGCAAACCATATATGATTCACCAGCGTAGTGGCTCAGCTGGGTTTAGGGACCTGCCCCCAAGGTTGTTCACTACACAACTCGATCTCTGATATGGCATCATGTCCCAAAATATATATATACATATATATCTTTTCATGATTATTAAATCTCTTTTTACCAAATATGATCATTCACATTCATTTGAGGTTTATTATGGAAACATCTTAATCTACTGTTTAAGGAAACAGTTAACAAGAAATTCTTTTTCAACCAATCATTGAAAAACATTTTATTAAAAATCACTTTGAGGCCAAAACATTTAATTTGGCTACCAAAGAAGGGGTAGAAGTCCTATCTCAATACTCATGCCGGTGTCCCACACCATAATCCCAGTTTGCTATACGTTAGCTCTGCGGATCTACGCACAACCTTAAATGAAAACTAAGTCTATTAGTATCTAACCCCAGATATTCTAGATTATTAAATCATCTCATGGTGTCCTAGTGTGCCACTTAGGTTTATAAAATCATTTTATAAAATTAAAATTTCAATCGGGGTTCAAAACAGTGAAAACGGGTGAAAATCAGAAAATTGAGTTATATTCGGTCGGCCTGTCGATCCCCCTGGTTCGGTCAGCCGAACTGCATAGTTCGACCTGCCGAAAAACCAAGTCCGGTCGGTCAAACTTTTCTAGGTTTGACCTGCCGGTCGGATGAATCCTGCCTACCGATCCTTTGAATTCGGCATGTCGATCTGGAAAATTCTAGAAATTTTCACGCACGGGTTCTCAGCCTCCCAAACCCAAATCTTTAATCCAACCTGTTTTTCTCAGTTCTCAGGCATGGGAAATCATCATAATTGATAAATAAACATTATTGAACACTTTTCAACTCATTAAAACAAGATTTAAGCAAGATTTTCACAAAAATCCAAAAATAGATAAAATAGAGGAAAAATAAAAAATCTTGATTTCAATCCGTTTTTGATCAAACAATGTCTAAATTCTAGTTATTCTAAGTTTCTCTAACCTAGATTGAAGCTTTTCTAAGCTTAAAATTGCTTAGATTTCAAAATGCAAGAAAATTTGAAAAATAGAAAAACTTTTGAAATTTAGAAACTAACCTCAAATCGAAACTTTAAAATGATGTTTTTGTTGCTAAATCTCATTCCCGAGCCTTCAATCTACTAACCCAAAGCTTGAAATAAAATTTTGTTTCAAAATTTTGGGAGAGAATGGGAGAGAGAGAGAAAACTGTGAGAGATAGAGAGAGGAGAAAGAGAGTGAGAGTGAGGAGAGAGAAAAGAGTGAAATAAATAGAGGAAGAAAGAGAAAAGTGGTTGCACAAGGCTGTGTGTAACTAAACACTATTTTCAAATTAAATTATTTCATTGAAATTTAAATTAACAATTAAAAACAATTTAGAATAATTAAAAATTATTAAAAGAGTAAAATAACACAAGGTTACTAAATTTTCACAAAATAATCAAATTAAATTTAAAAAGCTCATTGTGGCCCACTAATCCACCATTTAGCATTCTAATATCATTTAATTAACTTCAGGGTGTTACACTTCCCCAGGTTCGGCATGCCAAACTCATGAGTCAGGCCTGCGATGTTCAAGATCTACCTACCGAACTAAAAAAATTTGGGGACCCAAGACTTTGAGTCTCGACCTCCTCGATATCAAAATGTCAATATAAACTTTTTTTCTCAATTCTCGAGCATGGGTAATGTTTATATATGATAGAAAAACAAAATATAACATATTTAAACGAATTTAAACAAGTATTATATAGAAAATTTCAAAGGAATCCAAAAATGAAGAAAAAAAGGAAAAATGTGATTCAATCCGTTTTTCATAAAATAAAGCCTTGATTCAAGTTGTTTTTGAGTTCCATTAACTTAGATTAAAGGCTTCCTAATCTATAAAAAATCGGATTACAATATTTTTAAGAAATTGAAAATTTTGGAAAAAGCTTTGAAAATTTGAAAAATAACAAAGTAACCTCGAATCCAAGCTCGAAATCAAGTTTATGGAGGCTCAACCTTTTTCCTTAGCTTCTAATCCAGCTAAAGATCCAAGCTTGAGCACAATTTTGAATCAAAATTTGAGAGGGAAAGAGAGAGGGTGACAGGCAGAGAGAAAGAAGAGAGAGCATATGAGAGATAGTGAGTGAGGGAAGGAGAGGGAAAGGAAATAAATAGAGGAAAAGAGTGACTTTTGCAAAGTGAAAACCATGTTCCAACACACGGTTTTCCAAAAGGGACATAATGAACATTTGACAATTTATTTTGTTCCAAAAATTTAAAATAAAAATTGAATTAATAACGTAACGCCCCTATGTGAGGGTTAACAGTATTGAATAAATAAAAATAAACTTAAATTCAATATCATTCAAATCAATAAAACAATGCCCATGGGTCTTTAAAGAAAAATAAAAATAAACATTTAAATACAAACTACAGTTTTTAGTGTAGCACCAAATATTAAATTACAGTCATCATTACCATAGTACAATTCTCAAATAACTTAACACAGCCATCACAAAAGTAATACAAATCTTACATGTTCTAGATGAGTTACGAATAATCAAAAATCCTCTAACATAAAACCAGTAGTGTTGTTGCTTATTCCTCGTCAGATAACTTACACTGAGTTCTACCTGAGAGATGTAAAAATGCCTAGTAGGGAAAACCATTACTCACTTTAAGGTTTTATTCATTACCACATTAGAACTGCATGGTTAGTTAATTTACATTGTATTCTAGATTAGGAGGTTTATTATGATCACATTCCGTATATACCATAGTTAATCATTATCAAGTTTAATACTTATACACATATACAAATATTACAATTCATCGTTGTTCTTAGGTATCCACGTTAAATAAAGTATCAATTAACTCATCAAAACCCAAATGGGTGCGCTTTGTAACGCCCCCCTTTACGGACATCACAAATGTCGTTACTTTCCTTTCATAATGTTTTTATTTATAAGATAAACTATTTAAATAAAAAGGTAAGTTGAGAACATAACCCAGGATCCATGAAATTTATATATATATATATATACATATAATTATACATTAATATATTACTCATTTATAAACATTATTTAAATAGTTTATCTTACCAAATATTAAAGTTGAAATTTCTTACACAGTTTGGCATGCCAAACTTGTGACTTCGGCAAGCCAAACTCGACCGGCAAGCCAAAGGTCGTCCATCGATAGGTTGCCCGAGGCTTTGCAAAAAAGGATTTTAAAATCAATAAACTTGGCAAGCCGATGCATGGCAACTGACAGGCCAATTAAAGTTCTTCGGTAGTCTGAGCAGTAACGGTCGGCAGGCCGAACGATTAAAAGAAAATTTATTTAAATACAGTTTTAATGGGGAAGGAAAATTTAAAAAATAATAAAGTTAAAGTGTTCTAGTTTAAATCTTAAAAGTCCATCAAATAACATACTCAAATTTGTAAAACTTAATTTAAATAAAATAAAATCATTCTTTGGCACTCTTCCGTTTGCAATTCATCTTTATTAGCTCACACACCCCTCGGTGTCCTCCACCTTATTCATATGCCTCTTACCCTTATCTGCAACATGATGCAAAACTTGATTAAGCTAATGCTTAGTAAGTACATTTGTAAGTCTCACAACTTAAAGCATTTTATGAACATCATCATCATCATCATAATAGTGCACTAAGCACATTTTCATAGGAACATATCTTTCATTATATTGTCCATATTTAAACATTATTTATTTTACCTTAAGGGCCCAAGTGTTGCACCATAACATCATCATCATGCGCGCGCCGTCATAGGAGGAGAGAAGTAGCTAATCCCAAACCAAACATAACATCATATCATTTCACATCATAACTTAACATAAAATTGGGTGTGCAACACTTATTTAGGTGATTCATATATACATACTTATACTTTCATGCTTTGAAAAACATTATCATCAAAACATGCATAAACTTTCATGCCTTAAAAACTCATAATAATACTTCATGTAAAATCATCATGAGAAATCATCATAAAACCATCATGAACATAGATT
This sequence comes from Artocarpus hirsutus, assembly GCA_946598075.1. Taxonomy (NCBI): domain Eukaryota; kingdom Viridiplantae; phylum Streptophyta; class Magnoliopsida; order Rosales; family Moraceae; genus Artocarpus; species Artocarpus hirsutus. Next base: position 96,978 of record CAMOHE010054491.1, on the reverse strand, counting down.
TCAAACTTTTCATAAACTCGTACTTTTCATAAAATCATTATGTTGTAGGTGAGAATGTACTTACCTCAATAAGCTTACTTAACCTTACTTTTGTAGCTGACGACACCGCGGTCTCGATGTGCTCACTTCACATTGTGTTCATGTCATACATTCATAAAATGGCAATTAACATTTATTTTCAATGAATTAATCACCACAACATAATATCCCTTTCATATAACATCACATTTATATTCATTTCTTGAAAACATAAATTTATAACATATTTCATTAACTTAAAAGCATTTAAACCAAACTATCAACACAATTACATTTTTGACCTTCATGAATTCATAACTTAATAACTTTATTTTCACACACAATTTGAGCACCAAATTTTGCAAGAACAAAGTTAACATATAAACACATTACCATGATTTTTCTTTAGTAATAATAATTCCATTTGGCATCTAAAACAAATCATATAACATTCAACATAAAATCTTCCAGCAATAGTTAGGCAGTTAACAATTCTTAACTCAGGTCCATTTTTTACATTTTCATGCCATAGAAAAATCTACAAAATTAACACATATAAAAGACACATGGAACTATAACATATCCAAAAATCATATTTAAATAAATTCCATACAGCTCAAACCGTGCATTAGATGACAGAGACAAAAATAGCCATAAACAATTTGGAAAGTGAATTACATGCAATAATTATTTCCAAACAATTAAAATAAATTTATTTAGACCTCAAAATTCATATGTCATCATATTAACATATAATACAGTACCTCCAAAAATTCTCATCATCAAATAAAATCATTTAATTATACAAAAACATCACACAACAAGAGTCTAGCAATTTTACCGATAAAGCAGTCTCATAACCTAGTCTTAATGAAAATTTAATAACACATAATACATACATTATATTATCATGAGACTTTGAAATTCATAAATCAACATATAACTATAGAAGTACAAATAATTCATCCTCAAACAATTTCATAAAACCATACAAAACACCACTTTATAAAAGTTCAACAAATTACCGTTAAAACTGTCTAAAAACTAGCTACAATAAAAATTCCATAACACATAAAATTTTCATTAAATCATCACCATACTTTCCAGTCCTTTAGTTAACATATTCATGAACATTTTGTAAAAATTTCATGGGAAATATCAATCGTTTACTCTATAAACAAAAACTACATTTATGTGCACAGAAACAATCAGCAACAATTCATTATGAGGTGCAAAGCATGAATATTTAATATCTCAGCCTACATAACACCAAATGGCATGAAATTTAGAGCAACATCACAAGCATATTCATGAAAATCATATTAAAATTTTAGAGCAAACAGATATTTGTAGGCAAAGATATAAGGGTCAGAACATAGAGACAATTCATCATTACTGTTTAGCATAAATCAGCAGTGAGTGACAGAGAGAAGAAAATTCATAACTTTTCATAGAAAAATCAAATTGAGGTGAAATCTTGAGGGTTAACACATAACACGTACTTGAATAACATATAAAAAATTCAGAGCAAAACAAAATTCCTAGATGAAAATATTGCAGTTGGACTAAGGAGAGAGATATAATTTCAAAAATATCAAAAAAATGAGTTCTTACCTCAAAACAATTTTTCTTCAATTTTTGTTTGAATTCGCCCAAAAATTTCAATATTATACTCAAATAATACCAGGGAATTTGAGAGGGAGAAGAAAAAAGATAACGAGATGAAGAGAGAAAGAAAAAAAAAAGAGAGAATATACGTGAGAGAGAGAGAGAGCGTGATAAAAAAAATTGTTTACGTTAAAAAGAGAACTCATACTCTCCATATTAATTAGAATTTTCTGATTAAATTCAAGGAAAATTCATGAAAAATGGAGAGGATTGAGGGAGAGTCAACGATTTGTCGTAATTACCATATTTTGCCTTTGTAAAATGAGAAACCTTATCAATTGCTTTCAATCAATTCAAAGTCAAACATTAATTTCCTAAAATAAGAAAATTATTCCATAAATGTGCCAATCAATCAAAAATTATTATCCAATCACATAATTAACTTAGTCACAAATTTTGTGAAATTTCTGTTGACTGCTTGTCAACTGTCATCGGCCTGCCGATATCCCACTTTGGCCTGCCGATTCCTGAAGTCCAGCCTGCCGATGATATACTATCGGCCTGCCATTCCAAGGGGGTCATTTCGGCAAGCCAAACTAAATGGTCCGGCCGGCCGATTTGCCTAAACATACCAAAATTCATCAAAACATTAAATTATCATAAAATTATGATTAAACATATAACATTAATAACATGAACACTATAGTACATCAATTCCACGTGAGCGTCACCTGTCATAACACTTAAAATAAAATAGTTAGTGCCATTATATTATATATCATAATACATAACATAAAAAAAACACTTAACGTCATTACTAATATTACATAATCTGTTAAACATTTGTCATAAACTATTACATGAAAATCGACGGGTGTTTCATGCTTGGCCACCCTCCAAACATTCCAAGGGTGTTCTAGTGAAGGGACAATAAGCCCCAAGTCGTTACCAAGTCGATTCTTGTACAGTACATTTTGGGACTCAAGGGAGCGTCATCACCTCCTCCCTATTTTACCTTTTAGGGTATTTGTGCCCAAGGACGTAACCACCGCCCTCTTCATGTCTCACTATTCCTTTATATTAAATTGTCATTTATAGAGTCAACTTTCCTAATTATGCTTATCAATTTACAACATGTGTCAAATCATTATGTTCCTCACTGTACAATACAGGACGAGTTCTATATCATCAAATTATAGATATAATCATATACATTCAAAATACTATATATATATCTTGCAACATAAAACAACCAAATTTTAATTTACCAAAACCTCACAAAAGATGAGTAATAGAATCCCTACTTTTTCACAAATATCCACTAATAATTTCCAACTTACATAATTTACCATGTAAGCTCCAAGTACGTCGTTATCCTCGAATCACAGCTAGATGAAAGCTTGAAATGGCTTCAAAACTGGCTTTAATATGGCTAGGAATTATGGCTATAGAGAGAGAGCTTATTGAGTTTTCTTTAGTCCTTTCTCTGGTTTGTATCTTAATAGAAAGGAGGAGAGTGACATGCAGCGGAAAGTAAAAAAAGTGAGAGATAGAATGAAGTTGAATTAGTAAGGAACAAATAATTGAGGGGGAGGAGACAAGGCAACAAATCACAGAAGAAAATTGAGGGAAAGAACAAGGAAGTGGATGAGGGGAGTTTTTCATGTCTCCTCCGGAGACTTTTGGCAAGAAAATGCCAAACTGACATTTTCGTAAATAAATGAAACTTTCAAGAGCAATATGGTAATTTTAAATACAATAAAAATTTTAAATTGTCATGTTTTATACATTAGGTTTTTACAAAATCACACCTGTCAAAATAACGGGTGTCACAACTCTCCCCTCCTTTAAAAATTTCATACCTGAAATTTCTTACAACTGATCACAATATTAAAATAAATATGGATATGTTTCTCTCATCTCAGACTCAAGTTCACATGTGGCTTCCTCTGCATCATGATATTGCCACATCACTTTCACCAAAGGAATTTCACGATGACGTAACATTTTTACTTCACCATCTAGTATCTGAACTAGAATTTCTTCATAGGTCGTATCTCCTTGAATTGGAATATCTATCCACATGATCACATGTGAAGGGTCGGGTTCATACTTCCTCAGCATCGATAGATGGAAGACATTATGTACATAAGACAATTATGGTGGTAGGTCTAAACGATATGCCAACATTCCAATTTGTTCCACAATCTTGAATAGTCTTGTATATCTTGGTGCTAACTTTCCTTTGACACCAAATTGAGATACACCATGTTTTGGTTTCACCTTCAAGAACACAAAGTCTCCAACCATGAACTCTAAAGGATGTCTCCTTTTATCTGCAAAGCTCTTCTGTAGACTTTAGGCTGTCTTCAAACATTCGTGAAAAATCCAGATCTTGTCTGTTGTTTCTCTAATGAACTGAGGCCCAAGTTCCAAGTGCTCTTCCTTTTCAGCCCAACATAATGGAGATCTATAGGTTCTACCATATAAAGCCTCATATGGAGCCATTCCAATGCTTGCCTAATAACTATTGTTATATGCAAATTCAACATATGGCAACTGTGCAGCCCAGTTGATTCCAAAGTCCAGCACACAAGCTCGAAGCATATCCTCGAGAATTTGAATGACACTTTCAGATTGTCCATCTGTTTTAGGATGAAAGGCCGTACTGAAATTCAGTTGTGTGCCCAAAGCTTTTTGCAATCCTCTCTAGAATTTTGAGGTAAAACGTGTATCCCTATTAGAGGCTATTGACATTGGTACACCATGCAATGTCACTATCTACTCCATATACAATTGGCATAACTTTGAGACATTGTAACTAGTTTTGATTAGGATGAAGTGGGTTGTTTTTGTCAAATGATCCATAATTACCCAAACGGCATCATGCCCTATTTGAGTCTTAGGAAATCCAGTAGCAAAGTCGATTGTCATATGATCCCACTTCCATTCTGGAATAGGTAGGCTCCTCAACTCGCCTCTAGGCTTTTGATGTTCCGCTTTAACCTGCTGACACACATGCACTTAGAGACAAAGGTTGCTACATCTCATTTCATTCCTCGCCACCAGTATTGTCGTTTCAGATCCATATACATTTTAGTGCTTCCAGGATGAATAGCAAACTTTGAACAGTGTGCTTCATCCAACACTGCATGTTTAAGGTAAAGATCCTCTGGAACAACCAATCTCCCTTTGTAAAGAAGGAACCCTTCTGGCTCAATCTACCATCCATCTAGTTGTTAACCATTTTATATTTGTTCCCATACCATACGTAATCCTTCATCATACCATTGTCCTTGTTTCACTTGTTGAATTAACGTAGGAGTTGCTATAACATTGAATAGGAAAGCTCTTTCGTCATCTTCATAATATTGCAAATTAAAGTCGATAATGGTGATTGCTTGCCTCAAGTCCTCCAATGATAGGTTGGCCATGATTCCGTTGTTCTTACAACTTAGGGCATCTGCCACGGCATTTGCTTTTCTAGAATGATATTGGATGTTAAAGTCATAATCCACCATGTATTCAATCCATCTCCATTGCCTTAGATTGAGATCTTTTTTAGTAAACAAATATTTTAGACTTTGATGATCCGTATAAAGCTAGAACCTTGCACCATATAAATAACATCTTCAAATCTTGAACGCGAAAACCACAGCAGCTAACTCAAGATCAAGTGTGGGATGGTTCCTCTCATGGGGTTTCAACTAGCGTGAGGTGTAGGCAACTACTCATCCATGCTGCATTAGCACACAACCCAAACCATTTCTTGAGGCATCAGTGTACACTATGTAAGGCTCCTCATTGTTGGGTATGATTAGTACAGGTGCACTAGTGAGTCTTCGCTTCAGTTCTATGAATGCTTCTTCACATTTGTCATCCCACATGAACTTGACATTCTTTCTTGTAAGTCTCATCAATGGAGAGGAAATTTTTGAAAAGTTTTCCATGAATCGCTGATAGTATCCAGCTAATCTAAGGAAACTTTAAATCTTTGACACGTTCTTAGGTCGCTCCTAACTTAGCACTGCTTCAATCTTAGAGGGGTCAACTGAAATGCATTCTTCAAAGACAACGTGTCCTAGGAACTTGACCTTTATCATCCATAAGTCGCATTTCTCTATCTTTGCAAAGAGACTGTGTTCTCTCAATGTCTGTAGAGCAATCCTTAAATGCTCAACGTGCTCTTCTTTAGTTTGGAATAGATCAAGATATCATCTATGAAGACAATGATAAATTGATCTAAGTACGATCGGAAGACATGGTTCATCAAGTCCATGAAAGTCGCTGGTGCATTGGTCAACCTGAAAGGCATGATAAGGAATTCAAAGTGACTATAGTGAGTCCGAAAAGCCATCTTTGGAATGTCCTATTCCCTTATTTGTAGTTGGTGATATTTGGATCATAAGTCAATCTTTGAGAAGTAGCAAGATCCTCCTAAATTATTAAACAACTCATCAATTTGGGGCAGAGGATACTTGTTCTTGATAGTTAGTCAATTTAGTTCGCGATAGTCAACATAGAGCCTCAACGATCCGTCATGTTTCTTCATAAAAAGCACTAGAGCCCCCCAAGGTGATGGACTTGGTCGAATAAATCCTTTCTCCAGTAGTTTGTCCAACTGCTTTCTTAATTCCACCTTCTCAGCAGGTGCCATTCGATATGGAGCAATAGAAACAGGCACTGCTCTTGGAATTAAGTTGATGAAAAACTCAATTTCTCTATCAAGTGGAAGTCCAGGCACTTCATCTGGAAAAACATCTGGAAATTCGTCTAGCACAGGAGTGTGAGAGGATGGGTCACTATTCTTTAGTTCTCCCTTCGAAGCAAAGATTGTCTCAAGATTGGTGAAATTCTTTTATTCTCCAATGCAAGTTTTTAGCACAAGAATCGACGTCACTACCCCTGTCCTTGCTTGAAATTCAATTACTTGACTATTCTTGGTGAACAATGAGATACATTTTTTATGACAATCTACTATCGCCTGATATCTATCTAACCAATCCATTCCTAATATTACATCAAACTCTGTCATGGTAATTACATATAGGTCAGCAGATAACTTATGTTCTCCTATAACAATACACACTAATTTACAAATTATGGAAGCTTCAGCTACTCCACCCATTGGTGTACTAAGGGTTAGTGGTGAACTACATGTCTTAGTTTCTAATTGTAGTATAGAAGCAAATAACATAGATATAAATGAATGAGTGGCACTAGTGTCAAACAATACATGAGCCCAAGAATGAGACACGTGAATCATATTATCTACAACTGAGTGATCAGCCTGCTTTGCTTGTCCAGCTGTAGCCTAACTGCATAAGCTTGAGCTGGTGCTTTCCCCTTATCACTCTTTCCTTGGTTCCCTTGGTTACTACTTGCATTATTATTATTATTCCTCCTAGGAAAATATGGTCTTTGATTCATCGAACCCTGAGGGGCCTATTAAAAAATCTAATTGGCATAGAATTGGAGCACTGTGGCTGCTACTGGTAATTGTACTAGGGCTGGAACCTTCAAGCTTGAGTTACTAAAACTTGTGAAATTGGAGCGTTTTGCTAGGGTGTTCCTCGGTTTTGACTCCCTCCCTAAACAGTGGAGCCAAAGTGACTTCCTTGTGGCCTTGGCGCAAAGGATGATTGTGCAGGGCGGTTAGGGTAGTTCCTCCATAGATTTCCCACTTGTCCATAGTTATGACAGGCGTATAGCTAGAAACGATCGCTGCCAGAAGATCCACCACCAATAGTCACTCCATTATGTTGAGTGACCTACCCTTGAGACTTCTCCTTCTTGTTTATCTTCCTTTGACACCCACCAGAACCCTTATACTCTCCATAGGAGTTGTTTAATTCTGTCTCTGTCCTTTGTGCCACAGCTACAAGTTCAAGAAAATCTGTTGATGGGACAGCAGCTATCATTTGTCTAATTTTTGGCCTTAGATTGTTCCTAAACTTTTTGCACCTTGCCATTGGATCCGATACAGCTCCAGGATTTTAGCGAGACAATTCTATAAATCATGCATGGCATTCAACAACTATTGTATCTCCCTGCACTAGGTTTTCAAATTCTTGCATTATTGCTTCCCTATGGCTCTAAGGAATATAAGTGTTGCAAAATATGGTTTCGAATTGCTCCCATGTGAGGTTCGGTACATCATAATCATCTTTCTATAGATCCCACCATTCTTTAGCATTACCCTCAAATATATATGTTGAAAAGCCAACCCAATACTCTTGTGGGATCCTCAAGGTATCTAACTTCTTTTTGACTGCTTTAAGCCATTGTTTCGCTACGACAGGATTGGGTTCTCCACTAAATATAGGGGGTTCTTGCTTCATGAATTCCTTCAGTAGGGTTAAATGTCGTTGCTCGAGATCACGAGCCTCTACTGGTCTTTGCACATTTTGCAAGGCTTAAAGATTTTGTCCTAGATTATTGACTTTCGGTGCAGCTGGTTGAGGATGCGTTGCCTTTCTAGGTTGCTCAACTCGTTGAGCTTGTTCCATCGGTTTAAGTTGCTTAACTTCTTCAGCATGTTTGACTAGTTAGGATTGCTCAGGCGATTGCACTTGACGTCTTGGTGGCATAGTTTCTACTGGTTGTGTAAATTTAACCAGGATGACATTGACACTTAACTTTAAAACCATTTCAAAAGATTCATTTTTAAGGCGGCACTACAACCCCTAGGTTAACCGAACCCTGGCTCTGATACTAAAAATTCTAAAACACCCCTATGTGGGGGTTAATAGTATTGAATAAATAAAAATAAATTTAAATTCAATATCATTCAAATCAATAAAACAATGCTCATGGATCTTTAAACAAAAATAAAAATAAACATTTAAATACATATCATAGTTTTTAGTGTAGCTCCAAATATTAAAGTACAGTCATCATCACCATAGTACAATTCTCAAATAACTTAACACAGCCATCACAAAAGGAATACAAATCTTACATGTTCTAGATGAGTTACGAATAATCAAAAATCTTCTAACACAAAACCAGTAATGTTGTTGCCTATTCCTTGTCAGTTAAGTTATACTGAGTTCCACCTGAGAGATGTAAATATGATAGGGATGAGCATCGACATGCCCAGTAGGGAAAACCATTACTCACTTTAACGTTTTATTCGTTACCATATTAGAACTGCATGGTTAGTTAATTTACATCATATTCCAGATTAGGAGGTTTATTATGATCACATTTTGTGTATACCATAGTTAATCATTACCAAGTTTAATACTTATACACATATATAAATATTACAATTCATCATTGTTCTTAGGTATCCATGTTAAATAGAGTATCAATTAACTCATCGAAACCCAAATAGGTGCACTTGGCCACCCTCCAAACATTCCAAGGGTGTTCCAATGAGGGGACATTAAGCTCCGAGTCTTTACCAAGTCGATTCATGTACATTGCATTTTGGGACCCAAGAAAGTGTCATCACCTCCACCATATTTTTACCTTTTAGGGTATTCGTGCCCAAGGTGTAACCGCCGCCCTTTTCATGTCTCACCATTCCTTATATTAAATTGTTATTTATAGACTCAATTTTTCTAACCATGCTTATCAATTTACAACATGTGTCAAATCATTATGTTCCTTGCTGTATAATATAGGATGAGTTCTACATCATCATATTGTAGATATAATAATATACATTCAAAATACTATATACATATCTTGCAACATAAAACAACCAAATTTTAATTTACCAAAACCTCACAAATGATGAGTAATAGAATCCCTACTTTTTCACAAGTATCCATTGATAATTTCCAGCTCACACAATTTACCAAGTAAGCTCCAAGTACATCGCTATCCTCGAATCACAGCTAGATGAAAGCTTGAATTGGCTTCAAAACTGGCTTCAATATGGGTAGGAATTATGGCTGTAGAGAGAGAACTTGCTGAGTTTTCTTTAGTCTTTTCTCTGGTTTGTATCTCAATAGAAAGGAGGAGAGTGATGTGCAGAGGAAAGCAAAAGTGGGGGATGTGAGAAGTGATAGAAAGAAGTTGAATTAATAAGGAACAAATAATTGAGGGGAAGGAAGCAAGGCAACAAATCATAAAAGAAAATTGAGGAAAAGAACAAGGGAGTGGGTGAGTGGAGTTTTTCATGTCTCCTCCGGAGACTTTTAGCAAGAAAATGCTAAAATGGCATTTTCGTAAATAAATGAAACTTTCAAGAGCATTATGGTAATTTTAAATACAACAAAAAGTTTAAATTGTCATGTTTTGTACATTAGGTTTTTATATAATCACACCTGTTAAAATAAGCAGCGTCACAAATAAAGTGTGATTAAAAATGATTAAAAGTAATACTAATTTTGAAAATATTAAAAAATAGTTAAATGAAGTTCAAACTTACATTATGGCAAACTAATTCACCATTTCTCCAGTAATTACACTGAATTAAAAATTGGGGTGTCACAACTCTCCACCCTTAAAAAAAATTTCATCCTCGAAATTAGAATCTAACCTAGAAACAAAATAGATGTGGATATAACTCCCGTCTAGTTGATCCTAATTCCTGGGTTGCCTCATTAGCCCTGTGGTGCTGCCACACCACTTCTGCTTTTGGAACTTCACAGCATCACAGATCTACCACTTATCGATTGATAATCTAAATCAACACTTGTTTGTAGATCGTGTCTTCCTAAATTTGCATATCATGAATTGAGACAATCTTTCTTGGCTCGGGTGGAAATTTCAAAGAATCAACACACGCATGAAATATGACTTGAATATGAGAGTTTGAGAGGAAGATCAAGGCGATAAGTGATCACTTCAACATGTTAAAAAATCTCAAATGATCCAACACACCTCAGTGTAATCTCCGTTCACACTGAAATGCGAAACTTACCTACACGGTAAAACCTTTAAAGAAATGAAATCCCCTATATTGAGTTCTAGAGGTTGACATCTTCTATCCACAAATCTATTCTGCCTACTCTAAGCAGCTTTCAATCAATCACGAACCACAGTAACCTTTTGATTGCTCTCACGAGTTTCTTTGGTTCTAATAATGATCTTATCGTCTGGTTCAGCCCAAATCACTAGTGATCGACACGGCTGTCTACATGGTGCTTCGAATGGTGCCATTTTGATGCTTACTTGTTAACTGTTGTTGTACGCTACTTTGCTAGATGCAAATATCTCTTCCAATTCCTGCCAAAGTCTAATACATGTGCATGGAATGTATCCTTAGGAATCTAAATGACTTGTGCAGACTGCCTATCGATCTAAGGATGAAAAGCTGTGCTAAAATCCAAGTTTGCGTCTAATTAAAGCTTCCTAAAAACTCCTCCACAAACTCGTCTCAAACACGACAACCTAAGAATAGGAGATAAAATGCACAGATTTTGTCAACCTACCAACTATAACCTAAATCACATTGTTCCTTTGCTTCATCCTCAACAACTCGATGAGGAAATCCATTGTGACAAGCTCCTGTTTCTACCATAGAATGGGAAGCAGTTAAAGTTGATTAGCAGGTTCCTAATGCTCAACTACTACCTAAAGACATGCCACGCACTTGGCCATGTACTTTTGAACACCTTTCTTCATACTTCTCCACTAGTTCTGCCTCTACGATTCACGATACATCTTCATGCTTCCCAGTTTAATAACGAAATAAGACTTGAGAGCTTCGTCCGTCAAAGCCTTCGCCACTCCCTTGATCAAAAACACTACTAGATGTTTCTTGAGATTGCAACGACCCACCTACAAGAATCCTTCATTCTTTAGACTATTCCTCATTCTGTATCCACGTCCACATTCCTTGAAGATGCTAGTCGCGTCTCTGATTCTGCTTCATCATTTGGTCAAATGCTAAAGTCAATCCCATACATTACATTGATACTTGGTTGAAGTCTTCATAGTGTTGTAGCCCATGTTTGCTCATGGTGGCATTTCTCCTCTAATCCTCTGATGCTAGATACGCATGGATCCTTGAAGACTTCCTGTTGAGTGCATCTGTAACCACATTAGTCTTACCCAGATGATACTACAGCGAGAAATCCTAGCCCTCCATATATTCTATCTATCTCTGTTGCTTCAAATTTGAATCCCTTGAGTGAAAAAATACCTTAAGCTTTTGTGACCTAAGAAAACTTGAAATATTGCCTCATTCAAGTTGCATTTCCAAATCTTCAAAGCATGAATCACTACGTGAGCTCTAAATCGTGTGTAGAGTAGTCTTGCTCACGAACGAGGTCTCGACCGCTACAATCCATAAGCCATAGTTCATTCACACCGCATCAACATACATCTAAGTCTTCATTCTGTCGCATCTGTGTAGGCCTCATAAAGCTCATCACTTCTCGATATAGCCAATACAGGAATAGTAGTCTATCTAGTCTTTAACTCTTGAAAAGCATAGTCACATTCTCCATTTGATCCAAACCTAACACTTTTCCTAATTAATCGCATCGATGGAACTGCTATCTTTGAGAAATCTTTCACGAACTTCCTATAGTACCTGACAAGTCCTAAAAGGCTACAAACATTGGCCATGTCCTCCGATCACTCCCACTGTACTATAGCCTCTCCCTTGGATGAATCCACTGAGAGACCTTGCTCGAAGATGATATGCCTTGAAATTTATCCTCTTTGGCATGCAGCTGGTGCTTTTCATATCACAAATCTGTCCTCGAGAAATATGAGAAACCTCTTAACCATCAAGACAACCCATCGATCCTAAGCAGCAGATACTTATTCTTCATGATGACCCGATTCAACTGTCAATGATCAACATACAACTTGAGCACACCATCATGTTTCTTGGCAAATGAAACTATCACATCCCATGTTACCCTGAATGTATCCTTTATCCATAAGTTCCTAAGGCCGTTTCTTCATTTCCTTCATTTCTATCAACTCCAAACGATCTGATGCTACAAAAATTGAAGCGATCCTTGGGTATGACTTGATACCAAACTCAATCTTCCGTTGTGATGCTAATCTAGGTAACTCGTCAAGAAGACACCATCAAACTTATTAGCCACCGATGTTGCTACATTTCTTCCTGCGGCATTAGATTCCTTTCCTAGATCCTAAAGAAGTATATATATATATTATATATATATAGCATGCTAGGTCTTCTTGTACACCTACACACATTTTCATGAGTCACTCACTCATTACTCGATCTTTACCACCCCAGGTAAACGATCATCATCCCTCTATTAATCACTAAAGTTACCTCTCTAATGTGACAATCTACAATTGCACCTTACCTGGACAACCTGTCCATCCCTAAGATCAATTATAAGCACTCATAGGGATCATAATCAAAGTACTTCCTAAAGTCTCATCCCCAATCATTATCTTCCAAGGTTTATATATGAATAAAATTACACACACACCCGCCCTAGGGTGAGGTATTTACTAAGGGTTCATTAAATTCCTCTATTCCTAATTCCAAGGCATGCATAAATGAACTCAAATCGAGAAAATAAATGGCACCAATATCAAAGAGAACCAAAACTAAAGACTAAGAAACCAAAACCATACCGTCGACTCTCACGTTGCTGGTCTAAGCACCTGGACTTCCTAAAGTTATGACGTGAACTTGAACTGGAACCTTTCCTTTTTCCTTTGCTAATGCTGCTACAACCTAGGTTCATCGACCAATACTGTTGTAGAGAAAACTGATGAAGCTGAAACTCAAAAAGTTGTAGAGGTGGAGGCAAGGACTGACGTTGAGGCTGACAGCTTACACTCTCACTAGTCTGAGATCTTTGTCGAGCGTTTCTTATTGGGCAACTCCTCTTGATGCATCCCAGCTGCTAGCGGACATGGCAATGGTTGCTTCGTCTGTTGCTATATGATTTGCTGCTTCCACTACTATGCTACCATGTCGGTTCTTTATCCGAGCTTGGTGATCGCTACCTCTTTATTGCTCTGCTAGGGGTCCTCTTGATGTTCTTGCCCTGTCCTTGTAGTGGAGAGCGTAATCTCCTCCTACCACTAAAGCCAACGATTCTAACTTGCCCAAACTCTGAAGTCACAAGGCCACCAGTTGCCATCGAATAGATATCTTAAACCCTTCTTGGAACTTGATACACCTTTCACGTTTAGAATCCACGGTGAACGGAGCAAACTTGGTAAACTCATTGAACTTTACCTCGTATTCCTAAATCGTCTTGTTACCCATGCCAACTGGCAGAATTCAACGATCCTTCAATCTCTACATCGCTATAGAAATAATGCTCACAGATCAATTCCTTGAAGCTTTCTCCATCGATATGCCTATCATTCTCTAGACATTTTGCTTACTCCCAACAAGTGTTAGCACTACTTGCCAACTTATGAGTCGCGAATTCCACTAAATGTACCACTGAGTCTAATAGATATTTAGCCACCTGCAGACCCCTATTTCCATCAAAAGCTAGGACAGACGTATACCGAAGCTCCCTAAAGTGCCCATGCTGACCACTTGCCTTAGAACTGCCAGGTCTAGCCCTCGCTATGCTTCCCTCATTTGCAAAATTCATGTCAACCACAGGTGGATAATATCCAGGTGCCATTCTCGCGGTTTTTAAAAACAAAATTGGACTGCTAAAGGCTTTTCACTGTCGTACTTTTGTGTGCACAATTTCCAAGGTTCAAAACCTTGAGCTCTGATACCATTCTGTCATGCCCTGAAGTATGGGTGATGACATGGTGAATTAATTAAGTTAATTAAAGAAGATTTTTTATTAAAATTACCAATTAAATGATTTGGATTATTTTCAAAAATGTGATAATAATTTAAAAAAAACATTTTAAAATATTTATCATTATTTTAAAACAGTAAGACATCAAAATAAATATTAAAGATAATTAAACATAAGTCGACCCACATTAGTGCACACACATGGTATCGACAATAAAATAATACATCCCAATAAAAAAAAGGGTAGATATTAAAACTATACATACCTTGAATTTAATAAAGTAATAACCTAAAAAGAATTCTTACAACTCACGTGTTTGCCTTGTTACCTCCCAGTCGGTCCTAAGCAGCGATCCACCTAGAGAAAAGGTTTTAAAACAAATAAAAAAATGTGAGCAGAAGGCTCAATAGGACTAATTTTGAAAACATATAATTTGAATATAAAATATATCATTCGTGAAAATATTTAGAAAACAAAATTAAATAAATAAAGTCACCTAAATTATTTTTACCAAAATTAGTTTGTCCAAAAATAATCTTGTTGTCCCTCTTGGGTAAACCATAAGTATCACCATCATAGTAGCCTAGCTAGGTTTTGGGACCCACCCCCAAGGTCGCACTCTATGTGACCCAATCTCTAATTATGGCTTCATGCCCTTATATGTATTTGTTGTTATTTAAATCCCATGTTACCGACTATTCTAAATTACATTTATTATTCGATTCATTACGATCATTCAATTCTTGACAAATAATGAAAATTGTTAAGAAGTTTATCTAAATTGTTCCTTAAAATCCATTTTAAAAGAAATCATTTTGTAGGAAATCACTTTAAAGGAAATCATTTAGAAAAGGGATCATTTTGAAAGAAATCATTGTGTGGCCAAAAGCCCCTTTTGAAGACATTTAAAACATTTTGTCAATTATTGAAAACATTTTGGAAGAATTATTTGAGGCCCAAATCATTAAAAACCTAGCTACCAAGAAAAAGGGTAGAAGTCTTACCTCGATATCCTGAATCATGACTCAGTACTGTAGTCCCAACTTGCTATACATTAGCTCCACGAAACCACAAACGACCTTAACTGTAAACTAAGTTCATCAGTACCTAATTTAAGATATGTTACACTATTAAGCTATCTCATGGTGTCCTAGTATGACATTTATGTCTGTAAAATCATACTATAAAGTTTAAATTCTCAATCTAGGTTTAAAACAATGAAAGCAGATGTAAGACAGCCATTTTTCCAATGGCCGGTGGGCCTATCGAATTTCCTAGTCAAGCTTACCGAACAACACAATTCGGCCTATCAGCTAGGCAGGACCAGCCTTCTAAACTTCCCCAGGTTCGGCCTACTGATGATATGAATCTGGCATGCCAAACTCATGAGTTCAGCCTACCAATGCTCAAGATCGGCCTGTCGAACTAGAAAAATCTAAGGACTTGAGACTTTGAGTCTCGACCTCTTCAATATCAAAATCTCAATATAAACCTGTTTTCTCAATTCTCAAGCATGAGTAATGTTCATAAATGATAGAAAAACATAATATAACACATTTAAATGAATTTAAAAAAGTTTTACATAGAAAATTTCAAAGGAATTCAAAAATGGAGAAAAAAAGGAAAATGTGATTCAATCCATTTTTCATAAAATAAAGCCTAGATTCGAGTTGTTTTAAGTTCCATTAACTTAGATTAAAGAATTCCTAAGCTATAGAAACTCATATTACAATATTTTAAAGAAATTGAAAAATTTGGAAAAAGTTTTAAAAATTTGAAAAATAACAAACTAACCTCGAATCCAAGCTCGAAATCAAGTTTTTGGAATCCAGCTGAAGATCCAAGCTTAAGCTCAATTTTGAATCAAAATTTGAAAGGGAAAAAGAGAGCGTGATGGGTAGAGAGAGAGTGTGAGAGATAGTGAGTGAGGGATGGAGAGGGAGAGGAAACAAATAGAGGAAGAGAGTGGCTTTTGCAAAGTGAAAACCATGTTCCAACACACAGTTTTCCAAAAGGGACATATTGAATATTTGACAATTTGTTTTGTTCCAAAAATTCAAAATAACAATTGAAATAATAAAGAGTGACTACAAATGATTAAAAGTAATACTAATTTTGAAAATATTACAAAATAGTTAAATGAAGTTTAAAATTATATTATGGCACACTAATTCACCATTTTCCCACTAATTACACTAAATTAAAAATTAGGATGTTACTGTAGGCCTTTTTGAGGGACTCTCCACTTGACATTGACATATCAACAGCCATAACTTATGAAAAATCTTTCATAAGGGGCTCTTCATTTGTGCCATTAGTCTCCGTTCATCTTCCACATTCATTAATGAAAAGGAATAAGTGTCGAGTGAGATGATCCCCAAGAAAATAGTTCTTGAAGACAGAACAATCAATTACTTAGATGAATGAGCCAAGAGTTTAGCTTAATACACAAGCTTGTTTATGGTGATTAGTTCCTTATTGTCACCTTCATGTAAAAAAGGGTTAGTTACATGCTTATATTTTCTACTTTTAATTAGTTTTTTAATTTGTCTCTATGTTTTTAGAAGCCACAAAAGCTATACTTTAAATTTAACAACCTAATAAGGTGTTTGGCAAACTTGGTTAGAACCAACTTTTTAGTTTAAAACACTATATCATGTGAGAGGTTTACATCATAGCAACTTGTTGTTTTTTACTATAGCATATAAGAGCTTTACACTATTTATACGGTGTTTGACAGGGTGGTTAGAACTATTAGTTAGAACTATTTTTACTGTAGCATATGAGAACTTTATACTGAAGTGATTTTTTTAATTGTTACTATAGCATGTAAGAGCTTTACACTGTTTACAACTGAGAAAGTGATTTAAACCACTTTTGTTGAACACCCTTTTAGTAACAAAAAAGGCTTCGTTTGGAAAGTACGTTAGAAAAACAAAGTT
This sequence comes from Artocarpus hirsutus, assembly GCA_946598075.1. NCBI lineage: Eukaryota > Viridiplantae > Streptophyta > Magnoliopsida > Rosales > Moraceae > Artocarpus > Artocarpus hirsutus. Next base: position 79,736 of record CAMOHE010054491.1, on the reverse strand, counting down.
TCGTTTGCTACAGCATAAAGTTTTCACATACTATAGTGAAAAGCAAAAGTTTACTATAATGTAAAGCTCTCACATATTATAATTTTTAAGCTTCAACTTCAACCTTTAACTGATTTCGCAAATACACTCAAAGTTGGTTCTAACCATACTTGTCAAACACTCTACAACTTTAATTTCTTCCTTTATGTACTTTGTGGATAAAAATAATAGACAAGACGAGATAGCTATCCTTAAATAACATGAACAATATTTTATAGATTTAGAAAAGCATAAAATGTACCTAAACAAAACAAAAAAAAATCTTCGAAAAATATCTTGAGTTTTTTTATTATATTTTTAATCTTTTTCACAAAAAAATATTTTTTGAAAACTATTAAACTAATTTATTCATAACATCAATATATTTGGTCTAATATATTAATGTTATGAATAAATTAGTTTAATAGTGTGGACGATTATATTCCTAACACCCATATGAATTGCATTATTTCTATCTTAATGATCATTAGTGTTAGTATTTTATAATCTTCATAACCTCCAAATTACCACTCTATTAGTATTATTTTGTTGTTGTAACTCTTGACTTTTGTTTTCTCCTAGTTTATGATCCTTGGCCTGTATATGTAGCCTTTGAGAGTTTGTATGTGTACACAACATGAAATGGTGAGTAATAAGATTATTTCTCTCTATTCTCTTATGTCTCTCTATTTTATGCTTTGTAATTTAGTTTTTGGCATTTGTTTTATAACACGCTATCAGCACGAGTTTCTAACCATTTTTGTTATTGATTAAGATTTGATTGAAAGGTTCAGAATATTTCAAAGATTGTCTTAAGATTGCTAGCAATTTAGAGCACATGGTAGATTTGTCCATTGATGGAACAAAAAGTATGACGATACATCATGTAATGTGTAACTTCTTTCTTAAATGATAATCTTTGCTCTAGTAATATCTTTCCATATAGATACTTTATACGTACAAGTTTATTTCATTCTTCCTTATTCTTTGTAGATTCTAAACTTCATGTTTAGAATGTTTTAAGGTCTATTGTATGTACTGATCAGTTTATTTATATACTTAAGATTATATTATTCTGTATTTTGTGTTTAATTCTAGTTTCAAAGGAGCCCATAACACTACAATAAATTCGAGATTATACGACCTTTATTTAACGACCGTTTCTCAAAAACCATCGTGATAAGGAAAAAAAAATATAGCAAGTTACGCCCACAAAGACGAAAACCGTCATGGTATTGGCGGGAGCTACCACGACGGTTTTTTAAAAAACCGTCGTGTAAGATTAAACCTTTTTGATATTTTTATAAAAACCGTCATGAAAGGTATATTTTAATACCTCTATTTTACGACGATTTTTATAAAAGCTGTCGTGGAAGGTATGCATGTTTGAAATTTTTAAATTTAACCTTTAGGTTCGGTATGAATAAAATTTTAATCTTTCACAACGGTTTTTATAAAAACTGTCGTGGAAGGTTTGGATATTTGAAATTTTTAATATCCTGTCCAATTTAACCTTTCACGACGGTTTTTATAAAAATCGTCGTAGAAGGTTTTGTATATTTGAAATTTTTATTAGCCCGCCAAAATTTAATCTTTCACGAAGGTTAAATTTGGGCGGGAAACTAAAAATTTCAAAAAACCATCGTGGAAGGCCTTCCACGACGGTTTTTGTAAAAACCATTGTGGAAGGCCTTCTACGACGGTTTTTACAAAAACCGTCATGGAAGACCTTCCATGATGGTTTTTACTAAAAACCGTTGTGAAAGGTACCGAGCTTTCACAACGGTTTTTCCACATGTTTGCAATTTTTAGTAGTCGTCAAAATTTAATTTTTCACAAAGGTTAAATTTAGGCGGGATACTAAAAATTTCAAACCTCAGGACCTTTCATGACAGTTTTTATAAAAACCATCGTGGAAGGTCCGAGGTTTGAAATTTTTAGTATCGCACCCAATTTAACCTTTCACGACGGTTTTTATAAAAACCGTCGTGGAAGGTTTTGCATATTTGAAATTTTTACTAGCCCGCCAAAAATTAATCTCTCACGAAGGTTAAATTTGGACGGGATACTAAAAATTTCAAACCTTGGGACCTTCCATGATGATTTTTATAAAAATCATCGTGAAAGGTATCGAGGCTTCCACGACAATTTTTAGTAAAAACTGTTGTGAAATGTCCCGCATATTTGAAATTTTTAGTATCTCTTCAAAATTTAATCCCGTGCCAACGACATGGCTTGCCCTATTTATTCAAAATTTCTCTAACTTAAACCCACTAACTCTCAAACCCCTTTATCTCTCTAACTCCTTGCCCACGACCTAGCCACCGACGAACCCAACCCCCATGGCATTCCACCGACTTTGACGTTCCTCTATCACTCTCTCAATGACCTACCTAACATACCTAATGCCATTCACCACCGTTCATCCTCATCCTTTGTCGTTCCACCAACTCCATCGCCTTTGGTAAATTTAAAACCATTACTTTTAGTTTCAGTATTACTGTTAGTTCTAAACTTAGCATTATTTGATTATTTTAGTGTTATTTACCTTTAGTTTTAGTTTTAATATTAGTTATATTCATTTTTTTTTGCCATTTAGTATGTGTTACTTGTATTTGGTGTTTAAAAGAACTTTGAACAACATTTAGCATTTTGGTGTGAGAATAGGTTACTTTTTATGTGTTTGTGATGCCTAAGTATTATTGTGATACCCACCACATATTTGGATATTTTTTTTAGGGGAATACAAATTTTTCACGACAGTTTTTTAAAAAACCGTCGTAAAAACTTGGCATTCCATGACAGTTTCTTGAAAAACCATCGTGGAATGCCAATTTTGCATGACAGTTTATCCAAAAACTGTCGTGAAAAATTACTACATTACAACCCCTTCTCGCATCAATTTTTATATTATAAGACGATAAAAAACCGTTGTGAAAACTCCATATCGTACCGCGATTGAAATTTTCACTACGGTTTTTTAACCGTCGTAAAATTTTTCCACGATGGTTTATAACCGTCGTGAAATCCACAATTTGTAGTAGTGTAAACTCATTATTTACGCATCTTGTTTAGTTCACAAGATTTTAATACTATATGTGAAAAGCTTTATAACTTCAATTCATACCTCATTCACTCAATATGTATGATTTTTAGCATATACGTTATGCAGTATTTTTCATGGTTTTATGTATGGATAATGAAAAAGAGTTTATTTTCTAAGTTGGTTGGTTATTAAATAAAAATAGGGTTTGCCACTACGATTTTTTTTTTTTTTTCATTTGGTTTCATAATATTTCTGATCAATATGAGTATATGAACACATTAGATTGTCAGATTTTCTATGACTTTGTCATCTCATAAGATGCTCTCTCTAGAAAATTTTTATTCACAGTTATATTTCAGAAATAATCAGTTGGTTACAATTTCATTTAATATAATATTGATCAATAACTATTTGTGATATTATGTGTCTGATGCTATTGTTAACGTCTTTGAAGACACAATTAATTGTTAACTTTATGAGTGACTTCAATACTTACGATTTCTTAAATATGTATAGACATTTCCATAATGAATGCATATTATACCATGTTTCGTGAAGATAATAATGTAGCTTCTTATCATTAAACGTATTATATGAAAAGACAATTGATTTTGTCTAATCTATTTTGCATATTCCTGAAAAAGAATATTGTACTTTTTATCATTGTGGATTTGGCCATGACCGACATTACATTGGCACTGATGCTATCATAATGGCATGTACTTTTAAGCCAATAACTTAAGAGCCACTAGTTTTGTTTACTTGGTTCTTCAATTTTATAAATTTCATGATATAAATAAATAATTTTGCAATTATAAACGCAATTATGATGAGATCATGGAGAATAGAATTAGACGTGTCCTCTTAGTAATGACCACATAATATGAAATAGCCATCAATTTTTCCTGATTGCTTTTGCATATTCCTTGAGGTGAATATTGCATATATATGATGGCCAAGGGACATTTATAACTTCTCAACATCATTATTATTAGTGAAAATAATAATATACTATTGAAAGCATGAAAATATGAGAAAATTTAAGAGTTTGTATTATTACACTCTCATGAATAATAAAAAATGACCACTTGTTATAGAAAGGCTTTGGTACGCACTGGTTGTATGTTTAAATGTCAATACCAAACCCAAAATCAAGGGAGAAATTTCCATCCGTTTATTATAATAATATTATTATGACATATGAAAAGGCTATAGTAGTGCCTCTATAAAGGACATATCTATAGAACATTGAAAATAAAAATGAGATCTTATAAAGCCTAAATGGAGAAAAGTTAGAGAAAAAGTTGGGCAATTGATTGCCTTGTAACGACCTTGCCTACATGGCTGTTACTTAACTTGAACATAATCGTATCTTCAACATACTTTAACATAAAGTACTGAAATTTCAGAATAATTTTTTTTAAATGAATTCTTGATGATAAAGAATTTGTAACATATAACCTTAAAAAAATATTAATCATTTATCAAAACTTAGTTTCGTAAAATTAACATAACAACATTAATTTCTCAAACGTGATAATAACGTAATTATAATTATTACATTTTAACATAATCATAATAATTTTCTTGAAACTTTTCCTTTAAACAAAAGGATAACTGTTTAAAATTTATTACTTTTAAAACATTTCTTAATTTAAATAAAACTATTTCAAAAAGAATTTTAAATTAAATGATGAAATAAAATCATACTAAATGCTCTTTAAAACTTCCTTAAATCCAACATAATAATTTCTTAAAGCATAAACATCTAAACTTTCATAACAATAACTTTGTAAAAACATATTCATAAAATTCATTTCTTCATTTAACGTAAAATTGAAACATGCATAAATTTGTAAACTAATACAGCGAAAATATTACAAATTGCGTGAGCAGTATCCATACTCATCTTCACCATTCGTCTGCCACTCACCACTGTCCATCAATGTCGTTGACAGGTTTTCTTACCTACAGCATGAACATACTTAAATGAGCCTTTGCTCAGCAAGTAGGAAATCAGTCTCGCAAAACATAACTAAAAATTATTTGAATAAAAATATGCATGAACATTTTATACTTGCTCATCAACTTGTTTTATGCTTAATTATTTAAGCTATAACTTGTCTTGTTACTTAACTTTCCTTATTTTATAAACTTTAGTGTTCATACCAACATCATTAATCATGCAATCATAAACATAATGCTTCCCTTGTTTAAGACTTGAGACTATCGAATACTGAGATAATAACTTTGACTTTACTTTGAGTACCTCACGACAAGGAGGCTGGTACAATACTACTTATCACTTTCACTTATTTTATTGTGTGTATGCAGTATGACTTATCACTACATAACATCATAATTACATGAATCATAAACCATAAATTATAATCATCCTTAGCTTGAAAGTGATTAAACAATATGCTTAAATATTGCATACATCACACATTAATCATAACATCTTCATAGCATATCATGTCATGACATAACATAACATAATAAATCATAACATAACACACATCATAACATAAAACAGTGTAACAAATCACTAATCATGTATTTCATAAATTTTTGTGAAAACATTTAAAACATTTTATTTTAAAATAGTTCATACTGTAGGCGAGATTCCTACTTACTTGAACTCTAAGCTTAGCAGATGCAGTTGTATCTCACTGTATCTGTAGTCTACAAAGCATCCTCTATAATGCTTCTTGAGTGACTATAAATGGATAGGAATGCTTCCTTGAGATCATACCTGCACTCTGTTACTATAGTTTAAGTTGCCTGGATCAGCGTGCAGTTGGTACCAAACGATTTTAATCAGAGTAGAATTAGCTGAAACGAAGAACACCATCACATTTAGAGCGTCAAAACGAGTCAAGAAGCAGCCTTGAATCATCAATAAGAGGTCAAGATCACAAAAACTCAAGGCCGTTGTTGATTGACATTGACCGACCTTTGATCGACGTTGACCGGTGTTGACCACATCGATCAGGCTCTGTTTGCAGACGGGCTTAGGCTTACCCCCCCTAAATTGACCCTTCTAAGTCTAATGGCAATGTCAATTTCATCTAATTTGGCCTTTAACATAGCATATTGGGCTCCATAATCTTGGCCAAAAATGGCAGCTTGGGCAGTGGTGCTCCGACGGTTATGGCCTGAAATTGGCTGAGGGTTTTGGCTACCCACTCATTTTTGAGCATTTTCACTAAGGTAAAGCTGTCAACAAGGTCAAAAACATTGGGATCGTGGCAGTGGATTGCAAGCGGTGAAGGCAGCTTTGTTCTCTGACAAATGGCAACGATTTCAAACAATTGAGGCATGGATTTTCCTCCTCTACACCCTCTAAATGATTTGGTGCCATCAATTTTGCACAATTTGGTTAGGAACCATGAGATCGATCTCCCATGTGGTGGTTGGTGGTGATGCTCTCCAATCTTCGTCGTGCAGCAATGGCTCATGCAATTGATTGGGGCGAAAGATTCCTCGCGGTGGTCTGAGGCTAATGGCACCGATGATGTGCCTCAACTCTACCTAGAATGCCAAGGTCAACTATAGCATGATGGCGGCAATAAGGTGTAGATGGGTGAAGCTTTCTGATACCTCATTGAAACCAGCTCGTTGAGAGCTTTCTATTGGTGTAGGAGGTGTTAAAAACGAACGCTGAAATCTTGACCGGAGTCAAAGGAAAGAGAAAGTGTAGAGAGAAAAAATAGAGAGAGTGTGTGAATCTAATTTTTTTTGTGGAAATTTCTCCCATTTGGATGCATTTTCTCATTTTTATCAACACTAATGCTAGTCTTTGAACTCTATACTGTGTCGTGATCGGGTTGATCAAATTTTGATTTGTAAACTTGAAACTCCTATGCACATAACTATAATATTTAAAATTGTAAAATTCTTGTTCTGTTAAAAATAATTTCATAAATTCTAATCTCTTACTAAACTGATATCATATATGAATTTCCACATAATGATAGTAAGTTGAAAAATTCCACTTTTATCGCATAATATTTTAAGTTGAGATTCTTATAATTGTCACCACTATGGCTCATACATGAAATAAATGAACCATAAATTTTTAGTTTAGCACATTAAATAATTATTTTTAATTATTTAAGTGCACTATCATAACATTATATTGTTCCATGTTTCATAAATAAAGCACATAAATTTGTACATTCATAATATTATTTATTTCTAAAGTCTTATAGCTATTAAGACCTTAGAAATTTACAGGTTACTAAGTTCTATACTTGTATTTTCTCAAGCACTTAACTGAGTAATTATAAAAAAATCCTTAATTAATCATAATTATTAACTTTTTGGATTTTCCTGATTTGTTTAATCAAGTGCAATGTGATATTATGATACAAAACATCCTCCAAGTTTGAAAAAGTCGCATATAATCACCGAAAGTTGAAATGTGACAAGAAAGGAAAATTAAGAGGTTTGTGTGACAAAATTTATGGAAAGATCACATACATGCAATACATTGAAGTAATAATGGTATTTTATTATTATACAGCATAGTGAATTAATAAGAAATTGATTATGATTTTTAATTATCGGTACACGAAATAAATGTTTGTTATTGACGATGTAAATTCCCATGGAATTGCCATTATATTAATGAAAAGAAAAAAAAATAAAGAAAAAAAATAATCATTGTAGCTATAAAGGATATGAGATGTCTCTATGTTATGTTTGGTTGTATGCATAGAGAGACATGCATAAGGGCATATGTCATTACTCATATGGATGTATTGGAAACTTATTTCCACTTTCTTTTCTAAATTGTAATAAGACAATTATGAAAAATTGTTATGACGAACTAGAAGTTCGCTAACCGAAAAGGCATAATGGGTATGAACATATATATTTTGAAAATCTCTACAGGTAATATCCTTTGAAAAAATATTCCCACCATCAAGGGAACGGAATTTGCAGTTGGATATTATTGATCCTTGTAAAGATTAATTGATTGAGCATTACAATGTAGTATAAAATTGTTAATTAATACGATAAAAAAAGTGACTAAATTACTTCTTTAACTACTAATTTAATAGCTTGGATTGAGGTCTCTAAATAACAATTTGTTATCTTATGAGTTTAAGAGATACTTGATGCATTGAAGACTTGCCTGGTCTAAAGTACCACATTTATCGGAAGAGAAAGAAATTTATAAATATGTTGGCATGATGAAGGGATATATTCTTAAAGAGGATATACTCAAAAAAAAAGTTATTGACATGACAATTTGATATATTTGTTAAAGATCAAACTTTTTGACGTCATTGACCTCCTGAAGTAGTTCAAAGAATATACCTTAAATTTAGAAATAGTAAAGAAAAGAGGGAGATCTCAATAAGTCATGCCAAAATAAAAATAAATTTAAATTGCAATAAAAGTTATGTCAAAATAAAAATAAAGTTAAATTGCAATAAAAGTTATTGTTGACAATTACAAAAGCATGGATTATTAGTATATTGAAAAGAAAGTGAGGATCTTGAAAAATATTTAAAATCCATCGAAAGTGATTGATGTAAAAAATGGCCTATAAGTAAAAGACGCAAAGTCCAAGTAAGTATAAATGTTAGTGCAAAGTATGGTGGACCAATAGTTTAAAATATTTTAAATATTAAAGCCAGTAGGATAGAAATGAATATTCATATGAAATAATACATATGAAAATGTATAAGTTATAAAATAAATTACGAGTTATAACAATAAGTCTTGTAGAAAACTTAAAAAATATGAGTAACGGTACTCATATATGATAGATAAGTAATTATATTTTGATAGCCTAGCAAAATATATATATATAATAAGTTCATGTGTGTCTGAAAAACATGTTGCAACAATCTATTGATGTTTATAAAAAGTCCTAAAGGGGCTTCAAAGGTCTGAAAGATATAAGTTGAAATTGCAAGATTAATTATTAAGGTCACAAAGATCTTTGTGCAAATGAATGCGATTCAGATATGAATGACACCGCTATGTTTTCATGATATAAAGAAAGGAAGTACTAGCAAATTAATATGTTTATTGCTTTATGATGAGCTCAAACATACTAGATTTGTTGTTATGTGTAAAAATTCTTGTAGAGATCATAAGAGAAATTTAAGAAGACAAATCTCACAGAAGAAAGTTTATTCAAACCTGAAATTGAGAATTGCTTAAAAGAATGCTTGCCCATAATTTCTCTTACATATAAGAAAATTGTTCTATAGAACTTTCAAGGATATCTTGCATTTTTATCATTTATTTGATGATTATATATTTTAAGGATATTCCAAAACAATTCCAAGTCTTGAATTTTTATATAGTGTTTTGTATATCATCTTAATATTTATATTTAGTTTATTATAGTATGAAATATTATCTGAATAATTAAGTAGAATGACAAATATTTGGCTATAAGGTGCAAAATAGCTTATACTCACTTGGAGATGAGTTTATGTGCAAATAATTATTGAACCATTGTTCTACCAATTAGGAAATAAATATGTGTAAAGGATCGTTTATGTATACCCACGAAAATAGCCAATACTTTTATGAAATTCTTTATGATAAATGAGCTCTTAAAGAGCAATAGTTGAAATATTAGGAAAAGTGCTAACAAGTTCAGATAGTCAATTGTAAATATCTTGAACTTGTTTACAATAATATGCATTGAGTCAATCATTTTCTATCAAATCAATTGTTATTGATTGAACCATAATAGTGGTACAAGGGAGATACAAATGCACACTGTACTTTTTTTCCCTTGGTTAAGGTCTTTTTTCATTGGGTTTTCTTGAAGAGGTTTTTAATGAGGCAGTTTACAACATAAAGAATGATGTTCTTTTTCCTTCACTAGAATTTTTGTCCAATAGGCTTTTATCCAATAAGGTCCCATGGGGTTTTATCTAGTAAGGTTTTAATGAGGCACATTCTAAAGTGTAAAACATCCAACAAAGAGTCTTATGAATTAAATTGACTTATTATTATTGATGTTCACCTTCTAACACCCCCAATGTATTTTCCAATAGTTGTTTGATCCCTTGAATAAGGATGTTCTTGTGTCATTAATGATGTAGGCATAGCTTTAATATAAAGAAAAAAAAAAGGGGAGTTGTTACTATATATGTGGTTTATATATAATATATTTTTATAATATAATATATATTACTATGTATAATATATATGATATATTATAATATATTATATTATATTATTATTGTTCAAATAATTTTTATTACTTTCCAATTAAAGAAAGATTATGGGTAAAATTATTTGGAACCTAGCAAATTTAAATTTTGATCTATTGTGATCAAAAGGAGGATTAGGGATAAATAAAATCTTAAGTTTGAATGGGATTCAAATAGTTAGAATTGAATTTTTGTAATTCAATTCAAGAAGCTAGATTTTATTTGGTTAAAATCTGAATTTGGAATTAGATCTAGGGCAATTACTAAATCCCAAAGCCTAGGGAAAAATCATAAATGATGAAATGTCATCTATTTTGATTTTAGGTGATTACCAACAACTCTAATCTTATGGGAAAATGATAAAAATAATTTTATTAATTTTCTATTGGAGAAAATTATGGATTAAAATTATTTAAATAGTTTCATTAATTTTCTATGAGAGAAAATTACGGATAAAACTAATTAAATGATTTTATTAATTTTCTAAAGGAGAAAATTAAGGGTAAATTATTTTTGGAACCCAAATAAATAATTTGACCTAAGGTGGTCAAATTATAATGCAGACATCCTTAATAAAATTGTGGGAATTTTATTGGAAATGATTTTTTAGAAAATCGGAGGACATGAAGACAGATTCATGGAGGAGATGCAAAAGTGAAGGCCAATATATTTTTTGGTTTATTTTTGTAATCTTTATTTTCTTTTCTCTAAGGTGGAGCCATAATGTCACGGCCATATGTACATATTGCTTTAAGCCATGCTTGTTTGCTTTATAATATGATTTACCATATGCTTGATAACATGTCATGTAGAATAGGAGGGTGCCATTCATAAAATTGTTCATGCATGTTTTTTAGATAAATCTTATTTTTAAAATATTAAGTGGGAGAGGGTTCTTGGTTAGGACCTACGGTTTCCATTGTTGGTTCATATGTGAAACCAAGTGATGCCAACCCCAAGGAAGGTTGTTCACCATTGACGATATACTAGATTGGGCTTCCAAAAAGAAAAATATCTGTGGGCATGATTCATAGTTGTACACCCTAAGGTGGCAATTTATGGGTCATTGATTATAAGATATAAACAATGGTTATACACTTAAGACAAATTTGATCATTAACTTCTACAAGAAGCTCTGTTAATTAAATTTGTGACCAAAACAAGCGATAGTTTATATTGGTGTACCAATCGGATGGGATCCATGTTTCAGGCTAGTTTATGTTTTGACTACCCCAAGGTAGCTGACGTGAACAAGGCTAGGAATTATCACAGTAATGTATATGTTTTCAAGATTTTGCACAGAAACATACTTGCATTATTGTATGTTTATATTACTAAATGTTGTTATGTTTGCTTATTATTAATACATGTTATATATTTATTATACCAAAATATTGCTTAGCTCATTTAATATGATACTTAACAAAGACGCTAACTAGTAAAACTTAATGATTAGACAAAGAAACCTAATATATACAAAACACAAATACATACTAAAACCTTATCAATCAAAACCTAGAGGGATTGATTTTAATAGGGTAATTCCAGGCTAAGAGTCACTAGGGAGATTCTAATGAGATGACGTGCTACTATAGAGATCACGTATGAGGATCTCTGAAAGCAACATGAAGATTAAATGACTGCTAAGCAGGATGAGTTTGTAGGCTAAGTTCTCTTAGTCAGACGAACGGTTATCCTTAAATCTCATGAATTGCAAGTAGGTGCCTTAAATTACTATTCAGGAACATGTATGCCTACTATACTTGGCTATTTGGTTGACCCTAAATCAAATGGAGCCAACATAGTTGCTTAAAAACAGAGATGTGGACTTGTCCTTGACAGCAATAACAAAGGATCTTTATGCTTTTAAGATTGTGCTCACAAGCTAGAACATTAGTTCCAATGGTGTTAGGATATTAGTAGTTACTAGTTCTTTTGAATTCTAGTATTGGGATAAGCTAGAAGAAAAAGTAAGAACAAGCTAATAAGAAGAATATGAAAAAAGCTAAGTGCTTTGACTATTAGAAAGTTAATTACTTCAAGAGGGATTACAAAAATCTCCTAGCCTAGGAGGTATAAGAAAATATGAGTGATCTTTTGTAAGTTGAAGTTGGATTACTGGAAGATTCTAATGACTTATGGATCATAAATTCTAGAGCCACTAATTATTTATGTATTTCTATGCATAGCAAACGAGAAGTTAACTAGACAGGAGCTTTACGTTCATGCTAAGTGTTGTGGCTAAGTGAAGTAGTGGAGAAGTGCATCTTTATTTTGATAGTAGGTTTAATTTTTTGATAAGCCTTTACTTAATGAAACTAAAGAAGTATGCATTACTTGACACCTAACCAATTAATAACTCTAAAAAGAGCTAAAATCTTTTAATCTAATAAGACATATCTTTGGTAATTATAATTAAGGTCATATAGGTCCTAACAAGATACAAAGGTTGGCTAAAGATGGTCTTCTAAGTTTCTTAAAAGTAGAATCTTTACTACAATAAGGCTTGTTTAGAGGGCAAAATTATCAAAGGGCCTTTTTAGGGTTAAAAGGAAAACGGGCCAAAGAAGTCCTAGACTTAGTGCACACAAACGTTTGTGTTTATATAAATGTGTTGGTGATGCAATTGGGTAAACCCAAAAGAACACTTCGATTGGATCAGGGTGAAAAATACCCGTGCTAGAAATTTGTAGGACTCTTAATAAAGAATAGGATTCTATCCTTTTTGACTACACTAGGAACTCCATAATAGAATAGTTGACAAATATTACAAATATAACCTTGTTGGATATAGTACGGTCCATGATGAATTATACAATGCCACATGTATCTTTTGGGGATATGTACTTCAAATTGCATGTTATCTTCTTAGCGATATTCCAACTAAAGTTGTTCTTGAGGTCTAGGATATGTTTTGGATAAGGAAACTAGAAAGTTAGAATCTCCTTGAGAAGTTCATAATTTTATAAGATATCCTAAAAGGAAAAAATATGGATAATTCTATAATAAAATAAAGTCTTGGTTTCCAAACTTGTAACATTCCTTGTGGGAAGTTACATGCAAGACTTTAAACCTCGAAGCAATTTAGTGCTTAAGGAGTTAAGGATTGATTAAATCAATTCAAAGGTTTCGAATGTGAAAGGTATTCTAATCATGGTAGAGAAACGAAAACGAAATCAACAACCTAGGGAGCTTCGTCATAGTAGGAGGGTTGTTTATCGACCCGCCAAGAATCAACGCGAGGCCTTTAGGCTAAGGTTGTTAAATTTGATGGTGATCTCACTTGATAATGTAAATCTATAGAGGATATTGATGCAAAGCTCTGGCAAAGAGCCATGATCATTAAATTGGAATCTATGGTTTCCATTGAAGTCTAGAAGCTTGTAGAAACACTTGAAGGGATTAAATCTTTGAGTGTAAGGATCTACAAAATAAAAAGCAAAATGGATGAAAAGGTGAAAATTTTTAAGGCTAGACTTGTAGCAAAGGGATACAAGTAGAAAATGGACATCGACTACAATGAAACTTTCTTACTTGTAGCAATTCTAAAGTCTCTCTCCACACTTTTATTCATTGCTGGGTATCTTGATCATGAGATAAGACAAATGGATATCAAGATTACATTCTTGAATGATAATTTTGAGGATAGTATCTATATGATATAGCTTGACAAATTCAAGACAAAGGGCTAAAAGGATAAGATCTATAAGTTGCTTAAGTCAGTTGATGGACTAAAGCAATCTTCTTGAACCTAGAACATAAGATTTGATAAGGTGGTCAAATCATATGGGTTCGAGCAAAATCTTGACGAACCATGCGTTATAAACACATTAAGGATAGGAAGTGGTTTTTCTAGTACTCTATGTTAATAACATTCTAATCATTGGAATGATGTAGGCACAATATCATTGGTCAAAGTTTGGTTATCCAAACAGTTTGAATTAAAAGATTTGAGAAAAGCTAATTATGTTCTTTGGATTTAACTGTTTAGCAATAGAACGAATAGTTTTATCTCAAAACCTAATACATAGATAAAGTTCTAGAGAGTTGTGCAATGCAGGATTCCAAAATAGGTACTTAACCTACTCAGCATGGAATCATTCTTTCTAGGGATAATTGTCTTTAGGCATCAGAGGCAAAAGAATACATGGAAGAGTTCTTTTTGCTTTAGCAGTGGGAGTATAATGTATATTGTGCTTTGCATAAGATAGGATATTTGTTCATGCAATCGAAATAGTAAGTTGGTATTAGTCAAATCCTAAGCCAAAATGTTCGCAGACAGTCAAACATATAACTCAAGTGTCTTAGGAGAATGAGAGACTATATAATGTATTCTAAAAAGGACCTAACACCTATAGGATATATGGATTCTGACTTCCAGTCAGATTGGATTTTAAAAGGTCAACTACAGGGTCAGTTTTACGAAGCAGATTCATAGTGGAAGTATAATCAAGCATTCTTGTATTGATGATTCTACTATGAAAGTCGAATGTGTGGTTGCCATAGAGGCATCCAAGGAAATTGTGTGGCTAAGAATATTTCTTTGGAAATCTTGAGGTAGTCTATGGCATGGATAAATCTATATTTTTGTATTACAAAATACTGTTACTGTAGATAATACTAAGTATACAAGACACCACAAGAGAAGTAAACGTATTAATAAAAGGTATCATATTGTTAGGCACTTTGCATAGTCGCAATGTGATGGTTTTGTTAATTAGCATCCGAAGACAACATTGTCTATCCTTTACTATGACCTTGGCAGTCAGGGGTTTTATGGAAGGCATAGTGATGCACAATATGTCACATTTACTCGCTTAGGGCAAGTGGGAGATTTTTAGGATTGGTGCACTAAGGAATAAATACTTTAGTTGTATTTATGACATTTTTGGTGAAATAAATAATAATACAAATATTTTATGTATTAATAATGGTCCTCATATTACTATCATATCAATGATTGTATATTAACAAATATGTGATCCGTAACTATTAGAACTAAATCTTAGAATTGGACATATATGGATTTTATATGCGAAAAAGATCCGATTCAGAGACTAATAGTCTAAACTATATATAGCCTATAGTTTATGTATAGAGATGGGCATTTTATACGTAACAAGGCTGTAATAGGGACCTATGTCCAAATGAGGAGGCAGCTTATCTTGTTGTCGAAGTAGATTGACTCCATGGTAGACATATTGGTATGGTAGACCTAATGGTGGTTGCATACTAAACTAGATTTAAAGTTGAATTTACTTAATAATAATTTTGTTTTACTAAATCAATTCTCTTTAATAATCATTTATATGTTATCTTAAATTTGAAGTGGATTCATGACTCTATGTTTATAGCTTATATCTCATGATATGCCAAAGGCAAGAGTTTCGATGAACGAAGGCTCCATTGTCGTATGTTGAAGATGCAACCTATATTGTATAAGAGCACAATCAACAAACACAGAATTCATAGCTCTCCAACAAAGAGTTAATGTTATTCTTTTAAAGGCATTATTCAGGCGTGGAAAATATAACGAGGCCTTAGTCATATGAATACATATAGTAACCGAATGATATTTCTTGTGTATGTGTTATAAAAAGAAGGAATTTTCCAATGATGAAATAATGGAACTTTGAGATAAAATAGTCAGAAAGTAAAACGGAACTAAGTCCTTCATTTAATTATAGATAACCTATGGAAATACACATAATATGCGAGGTCATGGACATGACTTATATTTCAAGAGTAATATGGTATATAATTGTGAGTGCAACTTTAGGTCTATAATAGAAAGACATTAAAGTCAATAATTAAATGGATAATTGATCGGGGATTAATTTATTTGTTATTGGTGCTTGATAATATATGTTCATTGGGTCCCAATGCTAGCTTATGAATTTCTTTATGACAAGTCGGGCAAGTTTGAATTACCATGGGTAAGACAGAAGTATATGTGAGTCAGGCTGTCGAGCTTAATGGGATGCATGGGCCTCAATCTAGTTAGACTGCTACTGGGCACAAGCCCAATAGGGATTGGCATCAACATCTTCTAAAAATTAGAGAATTTATTATTTGATTAATTCGGGAAAATAATTATTCAAATTTTTAATTGGGATTTTGGATAATTACTTATTTAAATTTGTATTTGAACAATTAATTTAAATCCTAGTTGAATTTGAATTATGAATAAATCATAAGTATTCACAATTATCTAAATTAGATAATTATCTTAGATAATGGAATTCTAATTTAAATTGGAACTGTTTGAATTGGAGTTTGTTCTAGATGATGCAGATAATCACAAATCCTTACATTGTGATTGGTTGAAATTTTGGGATAAAGATCCTTAAGGGTGGTGCCAATATAAGGATAGGAGACAAAAAATTTATCTTCTAATCCTGACAGACTTCTGACTCTTCCTACTACTTCTATCAATAGAGGCCTTTGGTCTTCATTTATTCACAGACTACCTAAGTGCAAATTAGTGAGAAGAGCTTAGATTACTTATTTTTAGTAATTCTAGTTCTTAAACACTTTAGTAGCTAGAAGGAATGTAGCTATGGTAGAGACTTGCTGAGTTATACCTACACAGAGAACGATATGAAGGAAGAGAATAGCATTGATGATGTAACAGTAGAGATTCATTCTAGAAGAATTGTTTAGTCAGAAGTATTGATTTCGGTCTCCAACCAGTACGTTAAATTAGATTTAATTTATTGTTTATAATATCATGAGTTAATTTCCTAGGTGATTAAATAAAATTTTAAAATTTCACTACGTCACTGAACCTATTTTTCCAATACCCACTGCCCTTAACCCTTCCCCAATACTGTTGACTACAACGTCAGCATGTTCACAACAAAAGGGAATCTTGTGTAGATTTTGTCATTGCTGGGCTCGTGCGGATTGCCGTCTAAACCCCATCGCTAGCGTTGTATCATCTCACCACAACTCCTTCATCACACAATTCCCCCAAGCCCAGCCTCGATCTTCGTCACGTGCCTCTTATCATTGCCAGAGCTCTGTCGTCATCGTAGGGAGGAAACTCACAGAGGGCTATCAATCTCCAACTGTGTGGACCATCGATCTTCGAGATAGGGCTGTCGAGGGAAGCTGTTGGGTGCTAGGCTAGCTCCGTCGTCATCATCATCGTTGTCGTCATCGTTATCGTCATCGTGTAAGCAATCGTCTCCACGTTGTTGGCGTACTGGCCTCACCAAAGAAGAGGAAGAGGAAGAGGAAGAGGAAGAATCCTCTTAGTTTTGTTAACAGTAATAAAAAATTATCAATATATTAATAATTAGGTTTTCAGTTAATATTGATTAGTATTTTAAACAAATTTTTTTATATTACATTAATACTTTTTTATTAAAAATGTTTTCTTAAGAAAAAAAAACACTATCATATATAACCAAACACAATTTTAAAAAAATTTTAATACATTTCTCAAAATGTTTTCATTTTCAATTGTTACCAAAAACAAAAACTAAAATACAAATACTATCAAACAAGCCCTAAATTTCATACTGGCATTTTTTTTCTCTCTTTTTTTAATAATATTCTTGCTCTTAAAGTTAAGGCACCCCCTTCCCCGCCCCCCCGGGGGGGGGGGGGGGGGGGGGGGGGGGGGGGGGGGGGGGG
>CAMOHE010054491.1:45270-61818 GCA_946598075.1 Artocarpus hirsutus | reverse complement strand
CCCCCCCCCCCCCCCCCCCCCCCCCCCACCAAAAAAAAAAAAAAAAAAGAGTTAAGGCACACAGGCAAATTCTTGTTGATTCGATAGCTCAAAGATAAACAAACCATGAGATGGAAAACTAGCAAACTTACACCTAACGGGCAGGAAAGATTTGGGCACACTGAACGATTGGTGGGCAGCAGAAGTCAAATGGAATCCAAGGCAAGTGGGGTTTGGCGTGGCGCCATTCTCATTAGATTATTAATTTCGCTTTCTAAGAAGAGGGACCCAAATGAAACTTTCTGTCGTTTGCATGGTGTTTCTAGAACTCGTTTCACATTAGAAATACGTATCTTTCACGCGAGTAGTCTTGGGTCCGCTGGCCACTTTTTTTTATCAATTAAACTAATCAACAGTGTTTTGGAATTTTCACGTGAACTCCTTTTATGATTTGATGCGTTGAATTTGAATACTAAAGTTTGGTAAACATCGTGCACTTTCTTCGTTCTCGTAAGTCTACCTCAAAATATGGGTTACCACGTCCCGTTGAAAGGAAAAAAAAAAGGTTAAACCAGCGAGACACACACGTAAATTAATTATTATGTAATTATATATATTATTAAAATAATTACTGTTTATTGAGGATATTTTTAAATATTTTAAATATTATGTTAAATTTTAATTTCATAACAATAATTTAGTCATGTATTATAATTTTTTTAAAAGAGAAAGGCAAAATAGGTTTTTTCTTTTTGGAAAAAACGAACAAAGGCCTAAGCATGCATACTTTCATGCCTAATTTCACAGTAGCACTAGAGTATAGTTTCCTTGTTACTGGTACAGAAAGAAGTAAAGAATTAATCAACGATTACAAAATAAATAAGTAAATAAATAAATCTGTCGACCCCCTTTCTATATTTTTTTTTTCATTTTCATTTTTATTAAGTGCCTTTTTTTTTCTTTATAATTTTGAAAAGCTTATCTATTGACCCAACTACGCATGAGAGAAGTGGTCTGCATAGAGCTAAAGAACATTAAATTTTTTGAGATATTTACGTTATATGTCATACTTTTTTTTTGTGTGTATTTATTTGTATCATATCTTAAAAAAATATCTAATTAAATGCGACAAATAAAGATGATAATTAATTAAAAAGATAAATATACTCTTACTGGCAGTATAAAACTATCTTATTTTTATAAAATCTAATTTGTGCTTTAAAAATATATTTTGTATTAAAATTATGGTTAATTATATGAATATATTTTTCAGTTTCAATTATTTTGTAATTCATCCTTCTATTTTAAAAAACAAAAAAAAATCGTTCTAATTTTAAAAAATTGTTTCCATTACACCCTTTTCAGACTTTTGAGGGAGGAACAAATTGAAAAGACAAAAACACCGTTACTTAGACTCAAGTCATTTTTGATAAAAATACTCTTTTGTTTTATGAAATTCTAAAACTTATATCAAATATTCAAAGCAATATTAAATACGAAAAAGTAGTCAGCAACCTCCCATCCACCTCCCTCCGCACGCCGGCACAAGTGATCCACAACTAGCCACCGCTCCATATGAGCCTCCACAACAACTCCTCACACGTCCTTTTTGTGAGTCCCTACTAAAAAGTCATCTAATGCGCGAGACCTTTTCGTCGGCAATGCTAATCTGGATCTAATGTGCTCTTATCGGCACAATTCTTTCGCGGCCCTCAAAATGTATAAGAAGGTTGTAATTAAAACAATTTATTCAAATCCAAAAGAAGCCTATATAGTTTCTTAAAACAAACAAAGATAAATTGTAAAATAATTAAAGCAACAAGATATATTCATATAGTTAACCCTTATTATATATAATGATGTGGCATAATACTTTGTGTAATTATTTTTTTAGTGACATAAATCAATCAAACTTTATTATTGTTGTTATCTTTAACAATGAGAGCAACTACTAGTCTTGTGAAAATTGCACTCTTTTATTTCTAAAATTGAAAAAAATGCAGACTTGATGTAACACGTCTAGACCTCAAATTAAATGACAATTGTTGACCGCATAGCCTCGTGTTCCGTCGTCATTCATGAGGGCATGATATTTTGCCCCTGGCCAAAAGACAGCAAAAAGACATCAAAATTAAATTATGTAATTTTCTAATTATAAATCCATCCACTATACAAATACCAATTCAACAAGAAAATGAAATCTGCTCTACTGAATAATTCAAGAATAATTAAATCTAATGTGACTAGTAACACATTACTACGTGTTTCTACATGAAAACTATAAACATAAATTTCAACACCATAACTAAATAGTTCGTAAATAAGAGGATTTAAAAGCGTTCAATATTTGGACATATAACAAGATTTCAACTTCAAAACAGGAAGAGTCGTTGCTTTTGAAATTCCGATAGCTTTAGAATTCATCCAGGAATTGAATAAAAAAATTTTAAAAAAATGTAGGAAAAAATTACAGAAGGCAGACTAAGTAACGTGTCCAACAAGTAAAAATACAACTCACAAGATAAACAAAACGTTTTAATGCAAGCAAGCAAACAAACAAACAAACAAAAAGAAAAACGCGGTTTTCTTTGACGGAGCTTCTGTTGCTGACCAAACTGCTCACATTCCCATCTTTTTCAACTCCTACCAATTCTCCCCTCTGCAATTTCTTTTTTTTTTTTTTACTTCATCATCCGCCCATTCTACACTTTTCAGTCTCTAACGTACCTTGCCAAACGGAACTTCTCTCTGGTCGGCCACAATTGAGACACCAAAGACCAGAAAAACAATGATTATGCTCTTATTGTTCTCGAGTCTTGACCCGCCTTAAACCACGATTCATTTCACCAAAGAATTCGGTTTTCCATTGTTGTATGGGTGTCGCTTAGTGTAGCTCGGCTTCCGATGAGAATTCCTCTGCTTTCATGGCTTTTCTTCTGGCCCATCTGCTCGATATTGCTCGGTGCAGAGATAGGAGTCGTGTCTGGCCATTGTCTTAGTGATCAGAAAGATCTGCTGCTGCAATTCAAGAATAGTCTCTCGTTCAGCGTCACCCAATCGAAGTTGCTGCAATGGAATGAAAATTGGGATTGCTGTTCTTGGGACGGTGTAAAGTGCGACGAGGAGGGTCGTGTCACTGGTCTTAATTTGAGCAACGAACGCTTATCTGGAGGGATTGGAAATTCTAGTCTCTTCAAATTGCAACATCTCAAGAGCCTGGATTTGTCATACAACAACTTCAGCTCAACGATCTCAAGTAGAATTGGTAATCTCACAAACCTCACTTATCTGAATATGTCAAATGCTGGTTTTGGTGGCCAAATTCCACTAGAGATATCACAGTTGACTAGGTTGGTTACTCTAGATATCTCTAGTTTTTACTTGTTACGATTTTCTTCACTGAAACTTGAGAATCCAAATTTAAGTATTTTGATTCAGAACCTCTCGATCCTTAAGGAGCTGTATCTTGATGGTGTCAATATATCAGCAAGTGGGAATGACTGGGGCCTGGCCTTATCATCTTCAGTGCCTAAATTGCAAGTGTTGAGCTTGACCAAATGTTCTCTTTCTGGCCCTATTCATCAGTCACTTGAGAAGCTCCAGTCTTTGTCAGTGATTCGCCTGGATAATAACAATTTGTCTTCTCCAGTCCCAGGGTTCATTTCGAGTTTCTCAAACTTGACTTCCTTGCGTCTCAGTTCTTGCGGGTTGTACGGTACATTTCCCAAAGCGATCTTCCAGGTACCAACACTACAGATTATTGATTTATCAAATAATCAGTTACTCCATGGTTCGTTACCAGAATTTGCCCAAAATAGTGCTCTTGAGAGACTGCTACTGACTTCAAGTAATTTTTCTGGGAGATTACCAATGTCTATTGGTAACCTTACGAACTTGTCCATATTAGACCTCTCTAGTTGTCAGTTTAGCGAAACACTTCCATGTTCTATAGAGCAACTTGCCCAACTTGTTTATGTGGATTTATCAAATAACAAGCTCGTCGGTCCAGTCCCATCTTTTAAAATGTCCAAGAACCTGACTCGAATGGTCCTTTCTCAAAATAGTTTAAATGGTACAATTACATCGAGTCACTGGGAAGGCCTCGTGAAGCTTGTTGTTGTTGACTTGCATAATAATCTTCTTAATGGGAGCATCCCTTCATCTCTGTTTACACTTCCATCGTTAGAAGTAGTTCAGCTTTCGTACAATCACTTTGACGGTCAACTTCCTGAATTTCAGGATGTGGCTTCCTCACCACTGGACACCCTTGATTTGAGTAGCAACGAATTAGAAGGTCATATTCCAAAGTCCATCTTCAACTTCCGAAAGCTTAGTATTCTCTCTCTCTCTTCCAACAAGCTCAATGGTACCATACAGCTAGATGAACTTCAAGGGCTTAGTAATCTCACTACTCTTGACCTTTCATACAACAACTTGTCTGTCGCTGCAAGTGGTGATAATTCTTCTTGGTCTTTCTCCCCCAAGATTAGCACATTGAAACTTGCTTCTTGTAAATTGGGAATATTTCCTTATTTGAAGAACCAGGCGAAGCTAGTCCATCTGGATCTTTCACATAACCAAATACGAGGGGAAGTACCTAATTGGGTTTGGCAACTTGGTAATGGTACTCTTCGTCATCTAAATCTTTCACATAACAGTCTAACGATGCTGCAAAAGCCTTATTTGGTTTCAAATTTTCTATATGTCCTTGACCTGCATCTTAACAAGCTCCATGGAGACTTCCCGATTCTTCCACTATTTGCGAGCTACATAGATTTATCTAGCAATGCCTTTACTTGCTCTATTCCTGTTGACACTGGTAAGTATCTTTCCTCTGCCATTTTCTTCTCCATTTCAAACAATGGCCTTACTGGAGTTATACCTGGGTCCCTATGCAACGCGACCAACATTCAAGTTCTCGACTTGTCTAACAACAGTTTGAGAGGCGCAATCCCAGTCTGTATCTCTGCAATGAGTCAAACTCTTGGGGTATTAAACATACGAAGAAACAAATTGACGGGCCAAATTCCTGATGCATTTCCAGAAACTTGTAGTTTAAAGACCCTCGACCTCAATGGAAATTTAATAGCAGGGTATATTCCAAAATCTCTGGCCAATTGCATTGAGTTAGAGGTTTTGAACCTTGGAAACAATAACTTGTCTGATAGATTTCCAAGTATTCTGAAGAACATATCTTCCTTGCGGGTTGTCATTTTACGATCCAACAAATTTCATGGACCCATTGGATGTCTCAATACTAGTGGAACTTGGGCAAAGCTTCAAATTGTCGATCTAGCACACAACAATTTTGATGGTGAAATACCTGGAGAATGCATAAGTAAATGGAAGGGGATGAGAGTTGATGAAGATGCTGATCAGTCAAAGCTCAACCGCCTAAGATTCCAATTTCTAAAATTCAGTCCAACACAATATTATCAATATACAGTCACAGTTACCTTTAAAGGTCTGGAGCTGGAGCTGCAAAAGATTCTTAGTATCTTCACATCCATTGACTTGTCATGCAATATGTTTGCTGGACCGATACCACAGGAAATGGGACAACTCCGAGCACTCTATGTCCTTAACTTATCCAGCAATGCTCTCACAGGAAATATCCCTTGGTTAATTGGGAACTTGCAACAACTTGAGTCCTTAGACCTCTCGAGGAACAACCTGAGTGGGTCAATTCCAGCATCACTTGCAAACCTCAATTTCCTTTCATTCCTCAACCTCTCCTTTAATCATCTGGGCGGGAAGATACCAACTGGTACTCAGATTCAAACGTTTTCGGCAGCTTCCTTTGCAGGTAATCACGGTCTATGCGGGCCTCCTTTGACTCATAACTGCAGTAGCCCCAGCAAGACAACAGATGGAGGATCTGGTATTCTATCTGGGGTTGAGTTTGCTTGGCAGTCCATATACAGTGGAATTGGGTTTGGAGTGGGATCCGGAGCAGTTGTTGCACTTCTAATATTTTGGGACGATGGAAAGACGTGGTTGGAGGACAGCATTGACAAAATTCTCCTGGCAATTCTTCCAACGCTGGGATATTCTTACAAACCTCGTGATCATTGGGATGATGATGATGAAGATACCAAAGATGAGGATTCAAATTTTGCAGAAGATCACGAAGAAAACGAAACGGAAGATGGAGAGTTGCATGGTCGGTACTGTGTTTTCTGTTCCAAGTTTGATATAAGAATGACGAGGGTAATTCATGACCCCAAATGCACATGCCATTCCTCCCCACCCTCATCTTCTTCTTCCTTCTCTTCCACTACATCCTCATATTCCCCATGAAACACTTCTTTTTGTTTCAGTATTCTTTCTTCTTTTTTTTTCTTCTTGAATTTTCTTACATTGTATGTATTTATAAAAAAATGTTCGGCACACCTTATTGTATTGCATTGCATTATATTATATTATATAAAAAAGTATAATGTAATACAATACAGTATAATACTGTATGTCAAATAAGCCCTAATAGACATAATTGTTAACCCAAGAACAGAAGAGTATTATACCTGAATTTGTAACTTTTCAATGTCTGTGGTTTGGGAATTTTGTCCTGTTTTCCCTTGACCTGAAGCGAGTTTCTCTGCTTTTGATGTTAACTGCAAATAAGCGCAGGCAGAATCATTTTAATGCTCTTTTACGCATTTCATAAGGGTTAGAATGCTTAAAGGAAGTACTGACCAATTTCTTGCCCACGTGAATGAAAAGTTACGAAATTTTAATCTACATACCTGAAAAAAATATATATAAATTGCAAATATTCATTTTCATATTTTTCTTTTCTTGCAAAAAATTATTTTTGCAACATAGTCTGCATTGGATAATGCATCAGAACAAGTCTAGAAGGAAAATGAAATAATAAAAATAAAAAAAATACGGGAACAAAATAAGAATTCTTGTTCTTCAGATCGACAAGCCGAGATTGCTGTCGTGGGCTAAAATGGGCTCAAGTCGCTATCATATCAAAAACATGGGCTATATATATGGGCCAAAGACTTCTGTTTGCATCTTTCGCAAGTCTGGATGGTTTGTTTCTTCCTGGGAGCTAGTGAATAGTTTCCTCAGTGTTATTCCTTTTTCATTAATGTTTTTGCAATTTCAAGAACAAAGGCCTCGATCCCCAGGCAGAACAAGACTGTGATCTTTAAAACGGAATATTACTAGTTTCGTTCATTCTTTTTCTTCTCTTTCCTCTCTACGATTCTTTACCTTGTAGAGTCCTTAACTCCTTTTCTTGCAACAAGTCCCATTCAAATTTTACATAGTCCAGTCCAAAGATAAAGTTATCCTTAGATGTACCAAAAACTATTTTCTATTTTCTCTTTTAAAATGCTTTTCTACTTTTGATTTATGTCCAAGTCTTGATAACGACCTAAATCTTCTTATTTCTTGGATCAGAAATAATAATGTGCTAATTTCTTGGATTCTAAATTTTGTGTCTAAAGAAATTTGTGCAAGCATAATATTTTCTAAATCCACTCACGAAATTTGGCTTGATCTCAATGATCATTTTCAACAAAGTAATGGCTTTAGAATTTTTCAATTGTATCCTGAATTGGTGAATCTCAATCAAGATCAAAATTTTGTTAGTATGTATTTTACACAATTGAAAACATTGTGGGAAGAATTAAATAATTTTAGACCTGTTTGCACTTGTGGTAAATGTACCTATGGAGGAGTCAAAGAATATCAAATGGAATATATCAAGACCTTTCTTATGGGTTTGAATGATTCCTTCACCCAAGTCAAAAATCAGTTGTTATTGATGGATCCTCTTCCATGTATAAATAAAGTGTTTTCCCTAGTTTCACAAGAGGAATGACAAAGACAAATTGGCCTTCACACTAGTACTGATTTTACTAATAGTATGGCATGTGTTACTAAAATTTCCGTGTCCAAGAAGTTCAGTAATAATGTTGATAATCACAGCCCTGCTATTGGAGGCTACAAAAATAAGAAGAAAGACAGACCATTTTGCACACATTGTAACTTCCATGGTCATACCATTGAGAAGTGTTACAAGCTTCATGTCTATCCTTCTGGTTTCAAGCAACGTCAAAGGAATTCACATTCCTCAAGAGGCCTTCAAAATGCTGCTATCAATCAAGTTTCTAACCCACCATGTCTTGAAACTAAACGCAATAGAGATAATGTCGATGTTAGGAATTTCATCCACAGCCTCAGCACTAATTAATATCAACAATTAATGACAATGATTTCGAACCATTTAACTTCCTCGGTCAAAGTTAATGATCCATAAGATATTCCGTTCACCTCATATTCTACAGGTAAATGTTTTTCTATAACTTCAAATCCCATCCTTTCTTCTACAAAGTTCTGGATAGTTGATTCAGGTGCTTCTAGGCATATATGTTCCAATGCCACTATGTTTGATTCAATGACTCTAATTACAAATTCCACTATTACCTTGCCAAACCATATTCGCATTCCTATCAATTTTAGTGGAAATGTTAATTTACTTCAAAATTGGTTTTCAAGGATGATCTATATGTCCCACAGTTCTAATTTAACTTGCTGTTAGTGAGAGCACTTGCAAATGATTCACAACTTATAGTAGGTTTCTTTCCTGATCATTTTGTGATTCAAGACATCAACAACAAGAAGATGATTGGCAGGGGTGAAAAGCTTGAAGATCTGTATGCTCTTGATGCAAGTACTTTGGACACAGATTCTTTTGTCAACAGTGTTATAGCTCATGTTCGTCACAATAGACTTGGACATTTATCCACCAAAAGATTGGAAGTTTTGAATATTCAGTTGAATAATGATAGTCACCATTTCAATACAAATGACCCTTGTTACATTTGCCCTTTGGCTAAACAAAGAAGATTACCATTTGTTTCTCATAATCACATGTCTCCATTTCCATTTGATTTGATTCACTATGATATTTTGGGACCATATCATGTGTCTACATATTCTGGTCATAGTATTTTTTGACTTTGGTGGATGATTGTACACGATTTACTTGGGTCTTTTTACTCAAGCAGAAATCGGATGTGACTGTTGTGATTCCTAAGTTTTTCAATACGATTGAAACTCAGTTTAACATCAAGATTAAAAGTTTCAGATCTGATAATGCAAAGGAATTGGCATTTACTAAATTCTTTAATGAAAAAGGAGTCTTGCACCAATTTTCTTGTGTTGAAAGGCCTCAGCAAAACTCTATGGTTTAGAGAAAACATCAACATGCATTAAATGTTGCTCGTGTATTGTATTTTCAATCTTGGGTTTTTATCCAATTTTGGAGTGAGCATCCTTATTGCTACCCTTCTGATAAATAGGATATCATCTCCTTTACTTCAACATAAAACTCCTTAGGAGGCGCTGTACAAATCAGCTATAGACTATTTAGTTTTCAAAGTGTTTGGCTGCCTAGCTTTTGCTTCAACTCTTCTTGCCCAACGCACAAAATTTCATCCTAGAGCTCGAGTATGTGTTTTTCTTGGATATCCTACTGGTATAAAAGGATACAAGTTATTAGATGTGTAAACTAAACAAATATTTGTCTCTAGAGATGTGGTGTTTTATGAAGAAGTTTTTGCATTTCATTTTGTTGTTACTATAGATTCAATGGTAGACCCTTTTTCTACTCTTGTTCTACCAATTCGATCTCACGAGGTTCCATCTCAAACTCCATCATCTGTACGAGACACACAAGTACCTAACTCCATGACCAGTTCTTCCTTTATACAAGTTCCGATACCACTTAGAAGAACATCAAGAGTTATGAAACCCCATCTTACCTAAGAGATTTCCATTGTAATTTATTGTCTCACCACAGCAACAATGATTCTGCAACTCCATATCCCTTGTCCAACTCCATATCTTACTTGACGTTAACTCCATGACCAATTCTTCCTTGCACTAGTTCCGATACCACTTAGAAGAACATCAAGAGTTATCAAACCCCCATCTTACCTAAGAGATTTACACTATAATTTGTTGTCTCACCGTAGCACCAATGATTCTACAACTGCATATCCTATGACTCTCTTTCGAAATCACACCAACATTTTATCCTAACCATTTCTTCTCAATATGAACCTAAATTTTATCACCAAGCAGTCATGTTTTCTCATTAGAGAGAAGATATGAAAGTTGAATTGGATGCTATGGAGATCAACAATAGTTGGTCACTTGTTCCTTTGCCATAAGGGAAACATGCCATTGGCTACAAATGGATATACAAGATAAAATATAGGTCTGATGGATCTATAGAGAGGCACAAAGCTCACTTGGTTGCCAAAGGGTACACCCAACAAGAAGGTGTAGATTTTATAGAAACTTTCTCACTCGTGGTAAAACTCGTTACAGTGAAGTTGTTGTTCGCACTTGCTGCCAATCAAGCTCGGCATTTAGTTCAGTTAGATGTGAACAATGCCTTTCTTAATGGAGACTTCTTCAAGGAGGTTTATATGTGTTGGAAAAATAGTACGTAGTGAAAATTAAAAATTTTTTTATACCAGAGTATTTTCCAAAACACAAGTTTGACATGCTATATGCATAAATTAACCAAATCTTACTAACCTCGTATATTGAAGAGCTCCTACAATCAATGAAGAGAAAGGCGGTCCAAAAAAGCCTCAACCAACTAGTCTTCTTTACTATTCTCTATCCATGATCGAAGTACGTGTGGGCACACAATGTACAACTTTTCTTTGATTACTCTCCTTCCAACCAATTGAGAAATACCCAAAACTACTATTCATGATTTATGAACAATAGCTCTTAGGAGAGTTTCAAAGGCTCACAGACTATAGTGCTCACTCTTGATTTCTCAACTGATCTAAATAACTTATAAGTCTCACTCCCTATTTATAGGCGTCGTCCCTTTGGTTGGTCCTTATCAGATAAGGCCTAAAAAATTCGAATCTAGATCAATATATGATCAAAAATTCAACTTCTCTCCATATCCCTTGTCCAATTAAATATCCTATGACTCTCTTTCCAAATCACACTAACATTTTATCCTAACCATTTCTTCTCAATATGAACCTTAATTTTATCACCAAGCAGTCACATTTTCTCATTGGAGAGAAGCTACGAAAGTTGAATTGGATGCTATGGAGACCAACAATACTTGGTCAATTGTTCCTTTGCCACAAGGGAAACATGCCATTGGCTACAAATGGATATACAAGATAAAATATAAGTCTGATAGATCTATAGAGAGGCACAAAGCTCGCTTGGTTGCCAAAGGGTACACCCAACTAGAAGGTGTAGATTTTATAGAAACTTTCTCACTTGTGGTAAAACTCGTTACAGTGAAGTTGTTGTTGGCACTTGCTGCCAGTCAAGCTTGGCATTTAGTTCAATTAGATGTGAACAATGCCATTCTTAATGGAGACTTGTTCAAGGAGGTTCATATGTGTTGGAAAAATAGTACGTAGCGGAAATTAAAAATTTTTTTATACTAGAGTATTTTTCAAAACACAAGTTTGACATGCTATATGTATAAATTAACCAGATCTTACTAATCTCGTATATTGAAGAGCTCCTACAATCAATGAAGAGAAGGGTATTCCAAAAAAGCCTCAACCAACTAGTCTTCTTTGCTATTCTCTATCCATGATCGAAGTGCATGTGGGCACACAATGTACAACTCTTCTTCGGTGACTCTCCTTCCAACCAATTGAGAAATACCCAAAACTATTGTTCGTGATTAATGAACAATAGCTCTCAGGAGAGTTTCAAAGGCTCACAGACTAGAGTGTTCACTCTTGATTTCTCAACTGATCAAAATAACTTATGAGTCTTACTCCCTATTTATAGGGGTCATCCCCTTGGTTGGTCCTTATCAGATAAGGCCTAAAAAATTCAAATCTGGATCAATATATGATCAAAAATTCAACTTCTCTCCATATCCCTTGTCCAACTACATATCCTATGACTCTCTTTCCAAATCACATCAACATTTTATCCTAACCATTTCTTCTCAATATAAACCTTAATTTTATCACCAAGCAGTCATATTTTCTCATTGGAGAGAAGCTACAAAAGTTGAATTGGATGCTATGGAGACCAACAATACTTGTCAATTGTTCCTTTGCCCTAAGGAAAACATGCCATTGGCTACATATGGATATACAAGATAAAATATAGGTCTGATAAATCTATAGAGAGGCATAAAGCTCGCTTGGGTGCCAAAGGGTACACCCAACAAGAAGGTGTAGATTTTATAGAAACTTTCTCACCTATGGTAAAACTTGCTACAGTGAAGCTATTGTTGGCACTTATTGCCAGTCAAGCTTGGTAATTAGTTCAGTTAGATGTGAACAATGCCTTTCTTAATGGAAACTTGTTCAAGGAGGTATATATGTGTTGGAAAAATAGTACGCAGCAGAAATTAAAAAAAAAATTTATACTAGAGCATTTTTCAAAACACAAGTTTGACATGCTATATGTATAAATTAACCAGATCTTACTAACCTCGTATATTGAAGAGCTCCTACAATCGATGAAGAGAAGGGCGTTCCAAAAAAGCCTCAACCAACTAGTCTTCTTTGCTATTCTCTATCCATGATAGAAGTGCGTATGGGCGCACAATGTACAACTCTTCTTCAATGACTCTCCTTCCAACCAATTGAGAAATACCCAAAACTACTGTTCGTGATTTATGAACAATAGCTCTCAGGAGAGTTTCAAAGGCTCACAGACTAGAGTGCTCACTCTTGATTTCTTAACTGATCTAAATAACTTATGAGTCTCACTCCCTATTTATAGGGGTCGTCCCCTTGGTTGGCCCTTATCAAATAAGGCCTAAAAAATTTGAATCTAGATCAATGTATGATCAAAAATTCAACTTCTCTCCATATCCCTTGTCCAACTATCCTATGACTCTCTTTCCAAATCACACTTCTCAATATGAACCTTAATTTTTTCACCAAGCAGTCACCTTTTCTCATTGGAGAGAAGCTACGAAAATTGAATTGGATGCTCTGGAGACCAACAATACATGGTCAATTGTTCCTTTGCCACAAGGGAAACATGCCATTGGCTACAAATGGATATACAAGATAAATTATAGGTCTGATAGATCTATAGAGAGGCACAAAGCTCGCTTGGTTGCCAAAGGGTACACCCAACAAGAAGGTGTAGATTTTATAGAAACTTTTTCACCTGTGGTAAAACTCGTTACAATGAAGCTGTTGTTGGTAGTTGCTGCCAGTCAAGCTTGGCATTTAGTTTAGTTAGATGTGAACAATGCCTTTCTTAATGGAGACTTGTTCAAGGAGGTTTATATGTGTTGGAAAAATAGTATGCAGCAGAAATTAAAAAAAAAATTATACTAGAATATTTTTCAAAACACAAGTTTGACATGCTATATGCATAAATTAACCAGATCTTACTAACCTCGTATACTGAATAGCTCCTGCAATTGATGAAGAGAAGGGCATTCCAAAAGAGCCTCAACCAACTAGTCTTCTTTGTTATTCTCTATTTATGATCGAAGTGTGTGTGGGCGCACAACATTCAGCTCTTCTCCAGTGACCCTCCTTCCAACCAATTGAGAAATACTATTTATGATTTGTAAACAATAGCTCTCAAAATAGTTTCAAAGACTCACAGACTAGAGTGTTCACTCTTGATTTCTCAACTGATCTAAATAACTTATGAGTCTCACTCCCCATTTATAGAGGTTGCCCCCTTGGTTGGTCCTTATCAGATAAGGCCTCAAAAATTATGATTCTACAACTGTATAACCCTTGTCCAACTACATATCCTATGACTCTCTTTCCAAATCACACCAACATTTTATCCTAACCATTTCTTCTCAATATGAGCCTTAATTTTATCACCAAACAGTCACATGTTCTCATTGGAGAGAAGCTATGAAAGTTGAATTGGTTGCTATGGAGACCAACAATACTTGGTCAATTGTTCCTTTGCCATAAGGGAAACATGCCATTGGCTACAAATGGATATACAAGATAAAATATAGGTTTGATGGACCTATAGAGAGGCACAAAGCTCGCTTGGTTGTCAAAGGGTACACCCAACAAGAAGGTGTAGATTTTATAGAAACTTTCTCACTTGTGGTAAAACTTGTTACAGTGAAGTTGTTGTTGGCACTTGCTGCCAATCAAGCTTGGCATTTAGTTCAGTTAGATGTGAACAATGCCATTCTTAATGGAGACTTCTTCAAGGAGGTTTATATGTGTTGGAAAAATAGTACGCAGTGGAAATTAAAAAATTTTTTATACTAGAGTATTTTTCAAAACACAAGTTTGACATGCTATATGCATAAATTAACCAGATCTTACTAACCTCGTATATTGAAGAGCTCCTACAATCGATGAAGAGAAGGGCGTTCCAAAAAACCCTCAACCAACTAGTCTTCTTTGCTATTCTCTATCCATGATCGAAGTGCGTGTGGGCGCATAATGTATAACTCTTCTTCGGTGACTCTCCTTCCAACCAATTAAGAAATACCCATAACTACTATTTGTGATTTATGAACAATAGCTCTCATGAGAGTTTCAAAGGCTCACAGACTAGAGTGCTCACTCTTGATTTCTCAACTGATCTAAATAACTTATGAGTCTCACTCCCTATTTATAGAAGTTGTCCCCTTGGTTGGTCCTTATCAGATAAGGCCTCAAAAATTGAATCTGGATCAATATATGATAAAATCGTGTAAAAACACATGGTCAGATTATCATTTGGTAGGCCGGTCGAACTAGCAAATCAACTTACCGAACTTACTCCATCTGTAGGCTGAACCTAAAGACCGGCCTGTCGAACATACAATAAATGATCCCTATAAATCTTTTATTTTCTACTCAAGATTCTTTGAATAAAGCCTCAGTTTTAATTCAAATAACCTAATAGGAAGGTTATCTGATTAAAACAACAATATGTAGATAATCTCTAGGAAAATAAAGTTTCCCAATAATTCAACAAGTTTATCCTGAATTAATTTTTCACAAAATTAATTCAACCGATAAATAGACATGAATCGTCTGATCCTATTGAATTTCTGCTAATTTGATAATTAAACACAAGCCACAAGATTATTAGAAAAGTACGCTATATCATTATAGGATTTATTACGAGCTAGCAGAAAGGACTTGATGAACTTATATAGTTTAAGCTCTAGATATTTATGAAACCCAATATCCCATATATACATTTCATAATTATCAGTTCTGACGCTACTTTACTGAAAACTTAGAGCTACACTCTCAAATTATATAGAATTATGAAGCCCGAATAGCTAAGTCATCATGACATATCATAATGTATCGTATTCCCATAAGATATCCATAATCAGCTTATGGATAAATTATATTTTACCTTCCTGATTATTTTTCTCTTTTGTTCTATTATCTCACCATCAAAAAACTTACCATCTAAGGACAGTATACCATTCGATTACACTTAAGTATCTAAATGGTTGAGTGCACCAATCTTCCAATTATATGATAACACATATAAGACGATATCATCAACTCCTAAAGAGGAGCTATAGATTATATATCTATGAATAACAAGTCTACACGATCAAGAGTCATATCTCCAACATAATGATATGCATACCATCATTAAATGCAGATGTCATTCTTTGGTACATCAAAAGACATAAGTCAAGACATTGGGCCCGCTATTCATCTCAGGATTAAGATACAATACATATGATTGTCTAAAGTGAATTGATTTGCTGAAACAAAATTATTAATCTAAATCAATTACATTTTATGTCCTGATCCAATACATCGTCACCTATGATAATATACTAATGTTTCTATTTGCAGAGTCCTCCTCCGATGGCCAAGACAAACTATCTCCCTTTAGAAAATAAACAACATAACAATCTTTGCATAAAAAAAAGTGCCCAACTTTATTCCCTCGATGGCAGATCTTATGATTTAGACCATCACCTTTAGAATCATGTCTTCTAGATAATTTGTCCATCATATGCTGATTCTAAAGGTTTAGATCGACAGTCTCAAACTTTCGTTTGCTTATTATACATTCAACAAATATGAATGAAAAAAGGACAACAATTTGATATATGAATAATAAGTAAATTCTTTATTGATAAAAATGTCTCCAAAAACATATTACATTTTTACTGCTTAAGGCATGCATGTCTAACAATATGGAACTTCCTCTTGGTTATGATTGTAAAGGGAAGACCATTAATAACAAAGAAAGATTAGTTTGTAAGCTACATAATCCATATATGGACTCAAACAAGCCTCGCAACAATGGTTTTCTAATTTTTCTCATTCTCTAATTGAGTTAGGTCCTAGTCAGACTATTCCCTATTCGCAAAAGGCTCAAGTTCCTCATTTGTAGCATTTTTAGTATATGTTGATGACATTATCATCTTAGGGCCATCAATTGAAGTTATCAATTCTCTGAAGACATCCCTTCACAGGAAGTTCAAACTCAAGGATTTGGGCAATCTGAAATATTTTCTTGGTCTTGAGATAGGTTGATCTGCCAAAGGAATTTTTCTCTTTCAAAGACATTATAACTTGTAGCTATTAGAGGATGTTGGTTTCCTTACTACTAAACCCCCCC
>CAMOHE010054491.1:0-45250 GCA_946598075.1 Artocarpus hirsutus | reverse complement strand
TTACAAAAAACCCCCCCCCCCCCCCCCCCCCCCGTTTGTACCTATGGATCCAAATTTGAAGCTCAATGCTATTGATGGTGATCCTCTTATAGATGTATCCCAATATAGACGTCTCAGTGCTCGCCTATTATATCTCACCTTGTCCAGACTAGATATTGCTTTTGCTATGCACAAGTTAAGTGAATATTTTTCACAACCACGAGTTCCACATCTGTACCCTGCACATCATCTTGTCCGATGTTTAAAACCTAATCCTGGTCAAGAGTTATTCTTTTCATCATCTTTTTATCTACAATTAACAGCCTTCTCAAATGTAGATTGGTGCTCATGCCTAGATTCTTGTCACGCCCCGGAGTACGAGAGGTGACGTGATGGATTAATAGAGTTAATTAAGTGAAAATTTAGTTAAAAATTGGGCTTTAGAATAATTTTTATTAGTAAAAATGTGATAATTTTAAAATCATTTATTCAAAATGAGCAGTTATGATATTTGAACAAATAAAATAATAAAATAAAATAAGCATTAAGGAAAACAATAAAAATGTAGGATGAGGCGAGAATGGGTTCCACTGTTCCACATCTTGTGCATACACATAGTACTGACAATATTATAATACAACCACACTCCAGAATAAAAGAAAAGTTAAGATCTTACATGCCTTGAATTTTTATAATACAACCTACCCAGATCTTCTATTAATCGCAAGTCCAATCAGCGGACTCTTCTCCGATCCTAGGCTGATATCCACCTATAGGGTAAGATTTTAAAACAAATAAAACGTGAGCGAAAGGCTTAGTAGGACTATATTTTAAAAATATTTAACTTTAAATGAAACTTCGTTAATCAAATAAATATATAGAAAACGAACTAGAACAAATAAATAAATAAATAAATAGATGAAAATTTAATAAAGGCTTTATCTTACTAAAATAGTTTAAATAGGTCGACCAAAAAAATACCAATTTCTTTCCCTGGGCAAACCATATGTAATTCACCACCGTAGTGGCCCAGCTGGGTTTCGGGACCTACCCCTAAGGTCGTATACTACACGACCCGATCTCTGATATGTCATCATGCCCCAAAATATATATATATATATATATATATATCTTTTCATGATTATTAAAATCTCTTTTTACCAAATATGATCATTCACATTCATTATGAAGTTTAATATGAAAAATCACCTCAATTCTATCATTTATGAAATCAGTAAAAAATGTATTTTCAACCAATCATTTGAAAACCTTTTTGTTAAAAATCCCTTTTTAAGCCAAAACATTTAAAACTAGCTACCAAGGAAGGGGTAGAAGTCCTACCTCAATACTCATGCAAGTGTTCCACACTGTAATCTTGGTCCGCTATACGTTAGCTCCGCGGATCCATGCACAACCTTAAATGAAAACTAGGCCTATTAGTATATAACCCGAGATATCCTAGATTATTAAATCATCTCATGGTGTCTTAGTGTGCCATTTAGGTTTTTAAAATCATTTTATAAAGTCAAAATTTCAATTAGGGTTCAAAACGATGAAAATGAGTGAAAAATCATAAAATTTTACCATGCCTGATCGGCCTGCTAGTCGCCCTAGGTCAGTCGGCCGAACTATGCAGTTTGGCCTGTCGAAGGTCCAAGTCCGGACGGTCGAACTTTCCCAAGTTCGGCTACCGATCGGATGAATCTGGCCTGCCGAACAAATGAATCTGGCCTGCCGAACACGAAGTTCGGCCTGCGGATCTGGAAAAATTCTAAAATTTTCCAAGCATGAGTCTCGGCCTCCCCGAGCCCAAATCTTCAATTTCAACCTGTTTTCTCAATTCTCAGGCATGGGTAATACTCAAAATTGATAGAAAAACATAATATATTACTTTTTAATGCATTAAAACAAGTTTTAAACAAGATTTTTGAAAAAATCCAAAAATGAGAAAATTTTGAGAAAAATAAAAAATCTTGATTCAAATCCGTTTTTGATGAAACAATGTTTGTATTCTAGCTAATCTAAGTTCATCTAACCTAGATTGAAGGTTTTCTAAGCTTATAAAAACTTAGATTTCAAAATGCAAGAAAAATTTAAAAATTGAAAAAGTTTTAAAATTTAAAAACTAACCTTGAATCGAAGCCTTGAATCGAGTTTGTGGTTGCTAAATCTCGTTCTCGAGCCTTCAATCCACAATCCCGAAGCTTGAAATCAAATTTTGTTTCAAAAATTTTGAGAGAGAATGAGACAGAGACAGTGAAACCGAGAGAGGAAGAAGGAGCAAGAGAGATGAGCGAGAGAGGAGAGAGAAAAATGAGGAAGAGAGAGAGAGAAGTAAGATATAAATAGAGGGAGAGAGAGAAAATTAGTTGCACTAAACTATGTGCAACAACAACACACTGTTTTCAAATAAAAGCTACTTGGTATTTAATAAATCATTTTATTAAAATTTAAAATAACAATTAAAATTAATCAAGAGTAATTAAAAATTTTTAAAACAATTAAATAACACCAAATTTAGAAATTTCACAAAATGATCAAATTAAGTTTAAAATAATCATTATGGCACATTAACTCACCATTTAACACACTGACAACACTAAATAAATTTTCAGGGTGTTACAACTCTCCACCCCTAAAAGAAATTTCGTCCTCGAAATTTACAAATCGATTCAAAGACAAAACAGATGCGGACACAACTCCCGCATACTCAACTCTAATTCCCAAGTGGCTTTATCAACCCCGTGATGCTACCACACGACCTTAACTAATGGGACCTCACGATGACGCAAACTAATCACTTTACGATCGATGATCTGGATTGGCACTTCTTCATACGTCGTATCTTCCTGAATTTGTACGTCCTATAACGAAACAATCTTATCCTACTCATGTGGACATTTTTGAAGCATTGACACATGAAATACGTCATGAACATGCAAAAGTTTCGAAGGAAGGTTGAGTTGATAAGCAACCACACCAACACGTTGAGTAATCACGAACGATCCAACATACCTTGGTGCGAGTTTTCCTTTTACTCCGAATCACGAAATGCCTTTGCAAGGCGATACCTTTAAAAGAACAAAGTCTCCAACCCTGAATTCCAAGGGTCGACGTCTTCTATCTGTGTAACTCTTATGTCGACTCTGAGCTGCTTTCAATCGGTCTTGAATCACGACGATCTTCTCATTGCTATCACGGATCTCATCCAGCCCAAGAATAACTCTATCTTCCTATTCGGCCCAACACACTGGCGATCGACACGGTCGTCCATATAATGCTTCGAACGGTGCCATACCAATACTCGATTGATAGCTGTTGTTGTATGCGAACTCCACTAGATGCAAGTACTTCTTCCAATTTTTGTCGAAATCTAATGCGCATGCACGTAACATGTCTTCGAGAATCTGAATAACCTGCTTATATTGTCCATCAGTCTGAGGATGAAATGCTGTACTGAAGTTCAAATCTATGCCCATAACCTCCTGGAAGCTCCTCCAGTACTTGGCATTAAATCTGGTATCCCTATTTGATGTGATGGACAGAGGAACTCCATGCAATCTTACTATGTTCTGTAGATATAACTCCCCAAGAATCCTCCTCGAACACGTTGATCTAAACGGAATGAAATGAGCTAACTTCATCAATCTGTCGACCATAACCCAAATTGCATCATGCTGCTGCTCCGTCCTTGGCAATCCGGTAAGAAAATCCATCGTCACGTGCTCCCATTTCCACCCTAGAATAGGAAGTGGTTGAAGCTACCTGCTGGCTTTTGATGCTTGGCTTTTACCTAAGACAAGTTGCACACTTAGCCACAAATTCTCGAATATCCTTCTTCATACCTCTCCACCAATAGTGCCTCTTCAAGTCACAATACATCTTCGTGCTCCCTGGATAAATGGCGAATTGAGACCTATGAGCTTCGTCCATTACGACCTTCGTCACTTCTGCAATAGCTGGAACCGTTAGACGCTCCCTGAAGTACAATGATCCATCTGCATGTATCCTCTATTCTTCAAACTGCTCTCCATTCTGAATTCGTGTCCAGATTCCCTAAAGATACTGGTCCTGCCATTGATTCTGCTTCACCATCTAAACAAGAGTTGGGGTCGTCTCCATGTGATACACCAAAATGCGATCGTAATCTTCTTGATACTATAGCCTGAACTCACTTATTGTCATATCCCTTTTCCAATCTTCAAGAGCCAAACATGCAAGTATCCTTGAAGATTTCCAACTAAGCACATCCGCAATGACGTTAGCTTTCCCGAGATGATACTACAACGTGAAATCATAATCCTCCATGTATTCTATCCATCTTTACTGCTGAAGTTCAAATCCCTCTGAGTAAACAAATACTTTAAGCTCTTGTGGTCAGAGAAAACCTGAAATGTCGCTCCATACAAACAACATCTCTAGATCTTCAATGCATGAATCACTGCTGCGAGCTCCAAATCATGAGTAGGGTAATTCTGTTCATGAGGTCGTAACTGTCTCGATCCATATGCTACCACGCATCCATGCTGCATCAACACACACCCGAGTCCACGCCCTAAAGCATCTGTATAAACCTCGTACGGCTCGTCACTATTGGGAACGATCAACACTAGTGTTGAGGTTAACCGATTCTTCAACTCTTGAAAAGCAAACTC
Organism: Artocarpus hirsutus; assembly: GCA_946598075.1. NCBI lineage: Eukaryota > Viridiplantae > Streptophyta > Magnoliopsida > Rosales > Moraceae > Artocarpus > Artocarpus hirsutus. The sequence continues at coordinate 40,616 of CAMOHE010054491.1, read as the reverse complement.
ACATTCTTCGTTCCACTCAAACCTGACATTCTTCCTAATCAATCTTGTAAATGATGCTGCTACCTTCGAGAAGTCCTTCACAAATTTCCTATAGTATCCTACAAATCCCAAGAAGCTACGAATCTCTATCACATTCCTCAGTCATTCTCAATCCACTATGGCTTCTATCTTAGACGGATCCACTGAGATACCATGCTCGGAGATAACATGACCCAAAAATTTGACCTCTGTTAACCAGAGCTCACACTTTTCCTTCTTGACATATAACTGATGTTCTCGCAGAGTCTGAAGCACGATCCTGAGATGCTGCTCATGTTCCTTCTTAGAATAAATCAAGACGTCGTCGATGAACACGGTCACGAATTGGTCCAAGTAAGGCCTGAATATCCTGTTCAACAAATCTATGAAAGCTACCGGAGCATTTGTCAATCCAAACGGCATCACTAGGAATTCGAAATGTCCATACTGAGTACAAAAAGCTGCCTTAGGAATGTCCTCTTCCTTAATCCTGAGTTGATGATATCCTGATCTCAAGTCTATCATCGAGAAGTATCGCGAGCTTCCCAACTGATCAAATAACTCGTCAATCCTGGGTAGAGGATACTTGTTCTTTACTGTGACTCGATTCAACTACCGATAATCTATACATAACCTAAGGGTTCCATCATACTTTTTTGCAAACAAAATCGGTGCTCCCCACGATGATGTACTATTCCAGATGTATCCCTTATCAGCAAGCTACTGAAGTTGCTTCATGAGTTCTTTCATTTCTGCCGGCGCCATCTGGTAAGGTGCTATAGAAATCGGTGTTGTTCCTGAAAATAATTCAATACCAAACTTAATTTTTTGATACGGTGGTAATCCTAGTAGCTCGTCGGGGAATACATCCTCAAATTCATCTACCACTAGAATCACTGTACGTCTTCTTGAAACACTAGGCTCTCCTTCCAAATTCATGAGAAAGGCATAGCAAGCTGCGTTCCTCCGCCCTCCGAGACATGCCCTTACAAGATGTTCACTCATCAATCGATCACCACCACCCTGATAAGTGATCACCGTCCCCTTATCGGACACTAGGGTTACTTTCCTAAGTTGGCAGTCCACTACTGCACTGTGATAACCAATCCATCCCTAGAATTATATCATATGAACTCATTGGGATCACAATCAAATCACTTTTCAAAATGTCATCCCCAACCCTTATTTTACAAGCTTTACAAATACTTTTCACACACACCTGTCCCAAGGGTGAAGCTATAACTAAGGGTTCGTCGAACTCTTCTATCTCTAATCCCAAGGCATGTACAAAAGAGCTCAAAATGAGAGAATGAGTGGCACCAGTATCAAATAACACATGTGCTAAAGACTGAGAAACCATAATCATACCATCGACAACTGCGTTACTAGTCTGGACATCTGAACTCCTTGATGTCATCATATGAACCTATACTGGAGCTTTTCCTTTTCCTCCACCAACACTGCTAGGTCTTGGGTTAACTGGTCGATACTACTGCAATGATGGCAACTGCACGCTGGCTGTACTTAGTGCTTGGTACTGAGGGATGTTACGCTGAAAGTTCTGCGGTTGGTATCCTTGCGCTGAATATGGCAATTGCTGAGGAGAGAACTGATGGAATGGAAGCTGAGGGTACTGCTGAGGTTAAGGTAGAGTCTGAAGCTGAGGCTGACGACTAGCTCCTTCTTCGGTCTGAAATCATAGGCGAGCACTCCTGATCAGACAATTCCTCTTGATGTGTCCTGGCTGCTGACAATAGTGACAATGAAAGCTGTAGGGGTTGCTGCGCCTATTGCTGGATGAACTACTGTTGCCGCTATTCACGCCACCCTGCTTGTTCTTTCTCGGAGTTGGTCGACTACTGATGCTCCTTCTGTTGCTCCTCTATGGTCCTCCTGACGTCTTAGCTCGATTCTCATAGTACTGTGCGTAATCATTCTCCATTGATATTGCTGATGACATAAGCTCACCCAAGTTCCTGAGTCGCAGAGCAACTATCTGCCTTCGAATAGGGGCTTTAAGTCTGTCTTGGAATTTGATGCACTTCTCACGCTCTGACGCTACTGCAGAGGGAGCAAACCTAGCCAATTCATTGAACTTTGCTTCATATTCCCGAACTGACATATCGTCGTGCTGCAACCTATAGAATTCTGTCGCTTTTTGGTCCCTGTATCCCTGCAAAAAATACCGATCGTAGAATAGCTCCTCAAACCTATCCCAACTGATATCACCATTGTTCTCTAAACGTTTAGCTTACTTCCACCAAGTGTTGGCACCACCTTCAAACTTATATGCTGTAAATTTCACACGATACTCTGCTGGCACACCGAGAGTATCCAGATGCTTCACGATCGAATCTAACCAATATTCTGCCACCTGTGGGTCCCCATTTCCATCAAAAGTTGATACAGATGCACGTTGGAACTCCTTAAAATACGAATGCCAGTGACTAGCCTCGAAATCGTCAGGTCTTGCCCTAGCTGCCATCTGTCGGAATGCAGTAAACATAGCCCTCATCATGCCCTCATCATTTTCAAACTCGGCGTCTGCTATCGAACAACGTCTAGGTGCCATTCTCTCACTTCTAAAAACAAAATTTGGGCTATCAGTGCTATTTCATTGTCGTACCTATATGTGCACAATTTCCAAGGTTCATAACCTTGAGCTCTGATACCATTCTGTCACACCTCGAAGTACAGGAGGTGACGTGGTGGGTTACTAGAGTTAATTAAGTGAAAATTTAGTTAAAAATTAGGTTTTAGAATAATTTTTATTAGTAAAAATGTGATAATTTTAAAATCATTTATTCAAAACGAGTAGTTATGATATTCGAACAAATAAAATAATAAAATAAAATAAGCGTTAAGGAAAATAATAAAAATGCAGGATGAGGCGAGAATGGGTCCCACTGGCCCACATCTTGTGCACACATACAGTACTGACAATATTACAATACAACCACAGTCTAGAATAAAAGAAAAGTTAAGATCTTACATGCCTTGAATTTTTGTAATACAACCTACCCAGATCTTCTATTAATCGCAAGTCCAGTCAGCAGACTCTTCTCCGATCCTAGGCTGATATCTACCTGTAGGGTAAGATTTTAAAACAAATAAAACGTGAGCGAAAGGCTCAGTAGGACTATATTTTGAAAATATTTAACTTTAAATGAAACTTCGTTAATCAAATAAATATATAAAAAACGAACTAGAACAAATAAATAAATAAATAGATGAAAATTTAATAAAGGCTTTATCTTACCAAAACAGCTTAAATAGGTCCTCCAGAAAAATAACATTTTCTTTCCCTGGGCAAACCATATGTAATTCACCACCATAGTGACCCAGTTAGGTTTTGGGACCTGCCCCTAAGGTCACATACTACACGACCCGATCTTTGATATAGCATCATGCCCCAATATATATATATATATATATCTTTTCATGATTATTAAAATCTGTTTTTACCAAATATGATCATTCACATTCATTATGAGGTTTAATATGAAAAATCACCTCAATTCCATCATTTATGAAATCAATAAATAAAAATGTATTTTCAACCAATCATTTGAAAACCTTTTTGTTAAAAATCCCTTTTTAAGCCAAAACATTTAAAACTAGCTATCAAGGAAGGGGTAGAAGTCCTACCTCGATATCGTGCTAGTGTCCCACACCGTAATCTCAATCCGCTATATGTTAGCTCCACGGATCCACGCACAACCTTAAATGAAAACTAGGTCTATTAGTATCTAACCCGAGATATCCTAGATTATTAAATCATCTCATGGTGTCCTAGTGTGCTATTTAGGTTTATAAAATCATTTTATAAAGTCAGAATTTCAATCAGGGTTTAAAACGATGAAAACGAGTGAAAAATCACAAAATTTCACCATGCTCGGTCGGCCTGCCGGTCGCCTTGGTTCGACCGGCTGAACTATACAGTTCGGCCTGCCGGAGGTCTAAGTCTGGTCGGTCGAACTTTCCCAAGTTTGGCCTGTCGGTCAGATGAATCCGGCCTATCGAACATATGAATCTGGCCTGCCGAACACAAAGTTCGGCCTGTCGATCTGGAGAAATTCTAGAATTTTCCAGGCATGGGTCTCAGCCTCTCCGAGCCCAAATCTTCAATTTCAACCTGTTTTCTCAATTCTCAGGCATGGGTAATACTCAAAATTGATAGAAAAACATAATAGATTACTTTTTAATGCATTAAAACAAGTTTTAAACAAGATTTTTGAATAAATCCGAAAATGAGAAAAATTTGAGAAAAATGAAAAATCTTGATTCAAATCCGTTTTTGATGAAACAAAGCTTGTATTCTAGCTAATCTAACTTCATCTAACCTAGATTGAAGGTTTTCTAAGCTTAGAAAAGCTTAGATTTCAAAATGCAAGAAAAATTGAAAAATTGAAAAAGTTTTAAAATTTAGAAACTAACCTTGAATCGAAGCCTTGAATTGAGTTTGTGATTACTAAATCTAGTTCCCAAGCCTTCAATCCACAATCCCGAAGCTTGAAATCAAATTTTGTTTTAAAAATTTTGAGAGAGAATGAGAGAGAGAGAGTGAAACCGAGAGAGGAAGAGGGAGCGAGAGAGGAGAGAGAAAAATGAGGAAGAGAGAGAGAAGTGAAATATAAATAGAGGGAGAGAGAGAAAATTAGTTGCACTAAACCATGTGCAACAACAACACACTGTTTTCAAATAAAAGCTACTTGGTATTTAATAAATCATTTTATTAAAATTTAAAATAACAATTAAAATTAATCAAGAGTAATTAAAAATTTTTAAAACAATTAAATAACACCAAATTTAGAAATTTCACAAAATGATCAAATTAAGTTTAAAATAATCATTATGGCACACTAACTCACTATTTAACACACTAACAACACTTAATACATTTTTAGGGTGTTACAATTCTAGAAAATCTACCATTGGTTTTGGTGTGTTCTTGGGAGACTCTTTGGTCTCTTGGAAAGCTAAGAAACAAAAAACTATTTCTAGGTCTTTAGCCGAGGTAGAATATCGAGCCCTGGCAACTTCAACTAGTGAGTTGGTTTGGTTGAAACAATTATTGAAAGATTTTTAGGTTAATACTTCCACACCAGCCCTTCTTTTCTATGACAACCTGGCTACTATACACATGGCTTCTAATCCAATGTTTCATAAACGAACTCAACATATTGAGATAGATTGTTATTTTGTTCATGATAAGATCACTGAAGGAATCATCAAAATTATGCCTATTCGATCTCAGCACCAACTTGCAGATGTGTTCACTAAGCCCTTACCTTCTTCCTCCTTATTTCCACTCTTATCAAAGATGGCTGTAAAAGCATTTACAATCCATCTTGAGGGGGATTTTAGAGATAATAATTTGTTACAAGTTTGTTACAATTTAGTTAGTCTGTTAAATAGATTGTTAATAGTCATAAGTTACTGAGCTGTAACTTATTTCATTTTTTATTGGTCTTTCTTGTATAAGGACTCGACTCTGTATAAAGACTCGACTTTGTATTTCAGAAAGCAATTGATGAAGAATATTTTTCTCTCTCTACTTGATTTTCTCTCTCTAGATTTCAACAAGGAAAAATGAGCATAAAGTTAGGAACGCTTTCCTTGAAGCTACCATGAGATTGATGACATACCGTGCATCTAGCCAAGTTATATATGGCACCAAAAATTGTCTAAAGTGTTGTATGTCTTTTTGAACTATATGACAGGATGAAAATATATATTACCACACAAGTTCATCTTAATTTTTTTTAGATTAACATAAATTTCTACCCATCATTTGTACATGACACAAATAGTCCCTTCTAGTAAAGGAATACAGTCGTTTCTTTTTTATGTACTACTGTTCTTTCCTTATAGGGTGTTAGGACACATTGGTTAAAACCAATGGATTTAAACCAATTAGTTAAAAACAATATAACATATGAGAACTTTACATTATAACAGCATAAAATTTTGGTTAAAACAAATAATATCAAACACTTTATTAATAGTTTATTTAATAGATTTTTCCTCAACAAAAAGAAATATGTACATTTTAAATGAGCCAATTACATAACTATGCCTCTAAATTTTAATTATTTCTCAATTTATCCATATTTTTAAAAAACTACAAATATATTTTTTAAATTTAAAAAACTTATTTCAATTTTATCTCTTACAGACTTTCTAGACCAAAAAAAATATAAAGATAAACAAATAGTCAATTTTTGTTTCTGAAACATCTTTTTCTTCTTGAGAAAATTTTTAAAAAATATTTTAACATCAAAAGTTCATTATTTAAGATTGTTTTTGAAAATTGATATGTTATTTTAAGAGTTTTATATTTTTAATTCTATAAGATATTTCTCATAACTATTTTAAAGTAATTATATCGTTTTGTTTAATTTTTTTATATTTATAGAGAAAAAATCGAAACAAATTTTTTAAATTTATAAAATATCTCTATAGTTTTTATATAAAATAAAAAAATAAATTAAAAAATAGTTAAAACTAAAAATATAATTTTATAATTGAGTTTATACTAATTATGATAGCAGATCAAAAGGCAAAACGACATTCTAACGTCAACATAGGACCAAAAATATGCCCCACGCGCGGTACTTATTTTCTTGGGTCCTTTTTTTTCCCTTCTTTTCGTGGATGCTCTTCAGTAATTAAGTTGACATAGGAGGAAAAAAAAAAAATCAAGTTTTCTGGAGAGAACATCCATAAGAGAGAACTTTCCAGGTTTACTTGTCTGTCAGCAAATCATATACTAGAAACTTGATAGACAAAATCATCATGAATTAAGTAGCGAGAACTACAAAGAGATTTTTTTTTTTTTTTTGTCCTTGCATAGTCCTCATAGACACAAACCCTTCTATCACATAATATTATATATAATAACCCAGGCAAATCTTGAACAGCAAAACACATATATAGCACACTCATATATATATATATATATATATATATATATATATATAATCTAGACTTGCTAATTAACATATACATTACTTCCTCCAATTTAACAAACTAACAACTAGGTAGTTAATTATATCTCACAAATGGCTGCCCAAACGACGTAGTTTCATGACCTTGCTCAAAGCAATTGTAATCCGGCACCATCAACATCTCCGGTAGTGGAGGCTGGTCCAGAAGTAGAACTGAGTTACTATTAGCAGAGTCAGGAATATTAATCTGATGATCAGGTGGAGTAAGGAACATGGTATTGGGTGCGTGGTCTGGGCCATAGTACTCGTGATCATCCACAAACTGATGGTTGATCATGGTCTGATGAAGCCATATCTGGGTCTTGAGGAACTTGACGTAGTGGATAGCCTCCTCCAACATGGACACCGTGTCCATCTTGGCCCCGCCAGGGACCAAGCTCTGCAAGATCTTGAACCGGTCGCTGATCCGGTGCCTCCTCTCCCGAGCCGCCACGCTCTGTGGGTCCGTTGAGAGTTTCATCACTCCCTTGTTACTTGATCTCTTGTTATTATTGTTTCCATCATTACCCTTCTTGATCTTGGCCTCTTTCTTCTTGTTGTTGTTTGAAGCAGCACAATATCTAGATGAACTAGTAGAGTATTGGGTGGTTGTAGTAGTACTTGGGAAGTAGTTCATTTTTTTGACGCCTAAAAGAGACCTGAGAAACTCATACTTGGGATTTCTACTTGGAAAACTTTTTGAGTGGTTTGGTCGTTCTAATGATTCATGGGACGACGTATATATATATATATATAGGGAGAGAAAGATATGGAATATGGGGCTATGGTTTTGGTTGGAGTTAGTATTTATCAAAGGAGAGATCAGATGTCGTCACGTGAGTAGTCAGCCAATCTTTGGCGCAGGATTCGGGTGTTTTCTCTAGCTTGGGAAACCCTGTGTAGCTCCCCACAAAGAACTCTTTCGTTTAGCCTCAACAGAGTGACATAAAATAAAATAAAAGCCCCTGCCCTATGGCACACTGACTTGTTTTTGTCTAAACTTTTGTTTACCTGGCCCCTAGGGCCCCCAACAAATTTCGCATTCACATTTCTTTCCTGATTAACTAGTCGACAAAAACAGAGACATTAGGGGGCCGTTTCGGAAACTTTTGGGGGATATGAGATCCAAAAGAAATCTTTCAGTCGATTTTTAATTACTAGTTATATAGTAATCAAGTTTCATAGTATGGTTAATTTTAAAAATGGACCCCAAACTTTAACTTCCAATCTCATTTTGATTCTTAATTTTTAAAATATCACAAAGTTATTCATGATTATTAATTTATTTCACTTTTAGCTATTCTCTAAGTTCCGTTAAAAAGAAGACTCAGTTTATATGATATGCTATCAGCATATATTGTATTACTTTCGTCAGCATAACACACAGATTCTGTGTTCCACCAGCAACGGTTCATTTTCTATATGCATTGCATGCATATATTTTACCCTCTATTTTAACCTCTATTTGGGATTAAGTTTGGAGTGCCTTAAAAATAAAAAATAAAGTGAGATTAGAGATAAAATTTGAGGGCCATTTATAGAATTAAGGATTCGTATGATTTACATACTGCATGATTCAAACAATTCAACATAGATATTATACACTGCGAATGAACGTTTATCAAAACAAAATTCTCTTCTTTTTTTTTTTCTGTGGAAGTGTCAATAGTTTATTTTTGTTGATATTGTAACAATATTGCTAGCATATAGTGCGTTTATTGTGTAATCTTGTATTAAAAATATTCCCTACCAATATATAGGGTGTTTTAAAACTTAGTTCAAACTACAAGCGTTTAGTAATCTGAGTTAGTCTTAAAATTTTTAGATGCTACAGTAAAGCTTATACATGCTACAATATCAAGAAAAAGTAAACAATATTATAAAGCTATCACATGCTAGAGTTATTTAAAAAAATTGTTTCAAACCAAATGTTACCAAACATCCTATTTTATGGTTCAAACCAATTTTATTAAAGTATTTTCTCTTACAAAATTTGATTTTTAAACAGCTTTAATTCAAACTCTCTTAATTTGAAAAGCGGTGTCAAACGCTCTATTACTTGGATTAGGAAAAGCCAATTTTTGGTTGGAGTTGATAAATCATATGGTATAATTTTGTGCACTAGGACATGGTCCGGGGTTAAGAGAGAGAATAAAAGAGATGAGAAGGGGAGGTTTTTTTGGGGGTCCTTCCCCTGAAATCGAAGTGGATGTATCTTGGTTACTGGTTTGTATAAGTCCAAGAAGCAAATGGGGCATGCCGGGTTTCTAGTGTACGTAATGTGGCTTTTGTTAGCTTTTATCCTTAGGTTATACACTGTTAGCTGAAAGAAAATAACTGTTCAGTGTCCCTCCGTTGCTACTTCTTTAGGAAGAAAAAGAGAAGGGCTTAGGTCTTATCATCAGCACTTCTTTTAAAGACAATTATAAAGCCAAAGTTACTAATTGAACTAGTGTTAGATTCAAGCTATATATTCGGATCCACTTACAAGGTTTTGGTACTGAAAATTTAACCCCACTCCTTTAGCTAAAAAAATAATATGAATTTCTTAAAAAAAAAAAAAATCATCCCCACTCACCAAATAAATCTTAAAAGTTGCAACTATTAAACGATGCATCGGAATTTGTAGATCTGTCATCTTTTTTTCTTTCAATTTTTTGCTGCAGAATTCAACCATGTACCTATGGGTAATATTGGCTACTAGGACACTGTCCGTTCCCATTCTTTACATATATATATATATATATATATATATATATATATCCAATTTTACTTCGTCCATCTAGACGAAGTTTCATCCAAGCTTTTAAGCGTGATAAATAGGACAAAGTAGTTTTGTTTTAACTAATTAGTCTTGGTGGCATTGGTTAGGGGTGTAGTTAAGATAGATAACCGCTTAATAATCTGCTATAACAGGTTTCAGGTGGGTTGACCTGAGCAAGTGATTAATATGTATGCATGTTGTGGGCATTTGTGGGAGAAAAATATACGGACTGCCTATCTTATACGACCATGTAACTTCAGGTTAGTCAAATTTTGTTGCACCTATATGATAAGTAACTTACCATATAAAAATTATTTAAAATCAATTTTTTATTTCGATTATATCTAGGTATTTTTGTCAATTAATATTTGAGGATAGATATGTGAAAATGACCTAACTCAGTGATTTTGAAACGTAAATTGTATTGACATCATATGTAACTTTTGTCGTCCCCATACATCAATGGTAGAAAAATCAAAATTTTATTTTTCGTGTCATTTTTATAGAGATTGACTTTTATCTTCTATTAGAGATTAGTAATGATAATAATTTAGCACACTACACACAAATTAAAAAGGTGAAACAAGGTTTTTTTTTTTTTTTTGGTTACAAAAGTTGGAGGAATTTCTTTCTTTTAAGCTACAAGTTTTTTTTTTAGTGGATGACATAAGACAAGTTGAGAGAGCTAATAAGACGGATAATAAGTCTGATTAAGATTATTGTCGTTGAGTTGAAAGTCGAAATAGTCATAGTGCTGGTATTTGTAGAAGCGACCATCTTATATAGAGTGAATAAAAGGCAGGTAGAGACTATCATCTTCATCTATCCAGTTGTTGCGTGCTGATGTATTTGGAGTTTCGTGTTGGCTTACTGTTGTGTTGGGTGAGGACCTTTGAATTGATAGGCTTGATGCAATTTCAACGCTCTTACCCTTTTGACCTTTTTGAGTGCATGTTTGCCTATTATGCTCATATCCTTTGTAATGTGTGCACCTCTTTGGAAAAATATTACATATAGAAAGATTTGAAAAAATATTTTAATAAGAACAAGCGAGGAAAATTTAACACTACATGAGTCCTCAACAAAAAAGAAAAAAAGAAACCTAAAAATATTAAGACAGACACATAAGAACGAAATTATTTTAATAGGAATAAAGGAATGAGGAAGAAAACAGAAGTACATTAGACAAAGGTTTTTTGGATGAAATATTATGCAAAGATTAAGCTAGAAAAAAATTGGCAAATTATGATTTTAAGAAGAGAAATGAAGAAGAAAAAGGAAAAAAGTTTAAAAAAAAATAGAAAAACAAATCAATAATTTATAAGGTAAGCCAAAAAAATGTTAAAAGGTGCAAAAAGTCAAAATAGGTGAACCAAATTCTTGAACAGCATATGGTAGCTGAGATTAGCCTAGCGGTGGGGTGGAGAGGGTTAAAGAGTTAGATTTTAAGTTCGATCTTGGAAGTATGCCGTAGGATTTATTTGTAGAATAGAAAAGGAGGCACATGGGGTGATTATATACCCAAAAAATCTTGAACATGGTGTCAGGAAACTCTCACTCGCACAACTGAGTACCACCTGTGATAACCTTATATTTATTATATAAATAGTTTTATTGTGCACTTTTCATACATTTAAAAGATTTGTTCTAGAGATTTTTAGTTTTATTTAATTTAATTTACTTTATTTTAGTTTAATTTGAAATTGATTTTATTTTGTGTTTTTTTAGTTTAATTTTAGTTTATTTTATTTAGTTTATTGTTAATTTCATTTTTTAAGTTTCCTCATTTCTAATTATTATTTATTTCCTCTTTTGTGTAGGTAAATTATGGTAAAATGGGTAGACCGGAAATTTGAAAATTTAATGGGCCGAAAAGGCCTTAAAATTCGAAATTCAAAATGTCTTCAGCGTTATCACCAGTCCAAGAAAGTTGACAGTGCCCCACTCTCCATGTCATCCGTTCGACTCAGCTCTAAGCCCTCCCATCACGCGCGTGCTGTCCACTTCCAAGCAGAGGTGCATCATCAACGTGTGGGGCCTACTGTGTCATGTGCTGGATTTGGTGTGGCACCACCCAGAGGAGTTTCCGTGCAGCCTGATTTTCACCAACACGAACTTACCACGTTGCCCACTTGAGCCCAAGACGAGTAGCGCTCCACCACGTGTCCTGATAGTCAGAGTGCTTTATTTGAGCTGCTCCAAGGTGTTGTTCTTTTTGTAATTAATTGTCTGGCTTAACCGGTATAAGCCGGTTGCAACAATTTATGCACACTCGGCCTCAACTTTTGAGACATTCCAAACTTTTGATTGAAATCCAGATGGTTGAAACACTTTGGAGGGTACTTCCGCATACACGGAAGTGTCACCTTCTATTCGGATTGACTGAGGTATAGATAATCTCCAATTCATGAACTTGTAAGCAGGGGAATTCTTTGGTATTACATACTATCAACACCTTAAAACATTATTGATAAAACATTTTAATCGTAAGTCCTCCCACCTAAGGCCAAGCAAATGAAAAAAATTAGAATTGCATGTAATGTGTATATTAATTATAGTGATCATTCATAATTCAATTAGACCAATTGAAAAATAATCAATTGAACCTGAGAGTTTGAACTAAAAACTCTATGTTATATGACAAAAAATTTGTTGAACTTTGTTGAAATTACAAACCGTGTTCTAAACTATGGTTCTCAAACTGTCTATCAACGCATTTTTATATGGCGTTTGGTATGATGGTCAGAACTGTAAACACTATAGTATGTTAAAGTTTTATGTTATAGTAATTTTTTTCTTTTTGTTGTAGCATATAAGAGTTTTATATTATTTTTAATTGAAAAAATTGGTTAGAATAAATTGTTTCAAACATACTATTATTCGCGTGAAACTGATCACATTCTAATGCAAAGTGGAGAGAGAACTAGCAATCAGTTTTATCGCTTATCAACGCAAGTGATTTGAAAAAAAAAAGGCCACAAAATCATTTTTTTCTTAAAAAAAAAAAAGGCAATTTAAGATATAAATGAAAGGAAGAGGGGGAGGGCCAGGGGGCGGGGTAGGGAGACCCTGGCAGGAGCACATGAGGCCCCGGGTTTCACGTTGGGGATTTGGTGGAACCCTAATTATGATGCTTTTACTTTGTTCATCTCTTCAGAAACTATTTTACCTGCTATTTCTGTCTTCTCAAATCTCCCAGCAGCTTCTTTCGTCAACCAAACACACATCAGTCATCAGTCACACAACTCCCCATCATCTGATCTGCTGCTGATGTATGTGATAGTGATCATGATCATATATATGACGAGATTTATATTGATATTTTATTATACTACTCATTGACAGATACTCCTTTCCTCATGCTCGTGCGAGAAATATTCTTCTCTTATGCTAACATTTGGCAACGCCATTACCATTGAATATATAGCAATAATTTTAACACTATTTTAACCAAGTAGGGTACATGCGACAATTGGCACATGAATTACAATAATTGATACTAATAATTAATTAGACGCCAGATTTTACTTGTCATTACTTATTACGTGGCTATTATTCCCAAGTGTTTGGTAATTACTACTCGGTATGAATGGATATTTTAAGCTAATAACCTGAACAGGAACTAGCTAGATGAAGCATGTCGAGCGCCGAAGTATGGGAGGTAACGTGACGGATTAATTAAGTTAATTAAGTAAAAATTTTAATTAACCACAGGTTATAGAAATTAATTAGTTATAAAAATGTGATAATTTAAAACTTTTTTTAAAACAAGCATTTATAATAATTAAACAAATATGGATAACAAAGTAAACAATAAGAAAATAATAAAAAAATAAGAAAAAATGAGAATGGGTTCCACTGACTCACAACTTGTGCACACAGTATTGACAATATTAAATACAACCACAATCCAAAGTAAGGAAAGAATTTAAATTAATACATGCCTTGATTTTATAATTTTAATAACCTACTTGGTACTTCTACTGCTCGAACGTCCTACTGTGGTTTCTTCTCCAATCTTAAGCTGAAATCCACCTAGAGAGGGGAGGTTTTAAAACAAATAAAAAGGTAAGCGAAAGGCTCAGTAGGACTATATTTTAGAAACATTAAATTTTAAAAGGAAAATTTCATATTTCAAAGAAGTAATTAGAAAATAGACTTAAATAATCGAATAAATAAAATTTAATAAAATTAATCTTACCAAAACTGTTTATTAGTCGACCAGAAAGAATATCATTTTTCTTTTTCCTAGGCAAACCATATATGAATCACCACCGTAGTGGCCCAATTGGGTTTCAGGACCTACCTCCAAGGTCGCACGTTACATGACCCGATCTCTGATTTGGCATCATGCCTCTATATATATTCTCTATAGTTATTAAAATCTCTTTTTACCAAATATTTTCATTTATGTTCATTATGAGGCTTATTATGAAAACCATCTCAGTCTACTGTTTAAGAAAGCAGTCATGAAAAACCCTTCTCAATCACTCATTGAAAACATTTGATAAAAATCATTTTGAGGCCAAAATCTTTTAAAAACCAGGTTACCAAAGAGAAAGAGTAGAAGTCCTACGTCAAAACTCATACTGGTGTCCCACATTGTAATCTCGGTCCACTATTCGTCAGCTCCGCGAAACCACGAACTACCTTAAATGTATTATAACTAAGTCTATCAGTATCTCGCTTAAGATACTTTACATTTCTAATCTTTTTTATGGTGTTCTAGTGTGCCATTTGCATTTATAAAATCATATTATAAGGTTAAAATCTCAATCGGGTTTCAAAACAGTAAAAACAGATGAAAAATCACAAAATTCCACCATGTTGGTCAGCTGTCGGTCGCCTTAGTTCGACTGGCTGAACTACCAAAAAACCAGGTCCGATCGGCCGAACTTTTTCAAGTTCGGCCTGCCAGACGTATATATCAAGCCTATTGAACACAAAGTTCAGCCTGTCGAACTAGAAAAATTCTAGAATTTTCTAGACACGAGTTCTTAGCCTCCTAAGCCTAAATCTTCATTTTAATTAACCTGTTTTTCTCAGTTCTCAAGCATGGGGATCATACATAGATGATAGAACAACATCATAAAACACTTTTAAACCAAATTTAACAAGATTTGCACAAAGATTTTAAAAAATCCCAAAAATAGAGAAAAATAAAAAATCTTGATTCAAATCTGTTTTTTATCAAACAAAGCTTGGATTCTAGACTTTCTGAGTTCGTCTAACCTAGATTGATGGCTTTCTAAGCTTAGAAAAACTTAAATTTCAAAATGCTAAGAAATTAGAAAAATTTAGAAAAGTTTAGAAATTTAAAACTAACCAAAGATCGAAGCTTTAAATCGAGCTTGTGGTTACTAAATTGCCTTCCCAAGCTTCCAATCTAGCTGAGAAGCAAGGCTTGAGCTCGAATTTTGAATTAAAATGTGAGAGGGAAGAAAGAGAGGGACGGGCAGAGAGAGAGAGAGTGAGAGCTGAGAGTGGGAGAGGAGAGAGACGAGTGAGTGAGGAGAGGGAGAGAGGGAAGACAGAAATAAATAGGGAAAGTGTAACACCCCGAAATTTATTAAGTGATATTAGTGTAGAAAGTAGTGATTTAGTGTGCCATGATGTGTTTTTAAACTTAATTTGACTATTTTATGGCATTTTTAAATTAATGTTACTTTTGATTATTATAATAATTTTTAATTATTTTTAATTATTATTTTAAAGTTTTAGAACAAAATAATTTGTCAAGTACCAACCACATTTTTTTTTCAAAACTGTAGACGGTATATGGTTTCTTTTACTGGCTTTGCTTTTCTCTCTTTGTTTATTTAAGCTCTCTCTCCCCCTCTTTCTTTTTCATGTTTCTCTCTCTCTCTCTCTCTCGCGTCTCACTCTCTCTCTCAATGTCACTTTTACACTCTCTCCTCCTCTCAAATTTTTGATTCAAAAATCACGCTCAAGCTTCGGTATTCAGTAGATGGAAAGCTCAGGGACTCGATTGGACGACCAAAAACACGATTCAAAGCTCAAATTCATGGTTAGTTTTTAAATTTAAAAATTTTTTCAATTTTTCAATTTTTCTTGTATTTTGAATTCTAAGATCATTTAAGCTTAGAAAACCTCCAATCTAAGTTAGAGAAACTTAAAATAACTAGATTCAGTTTGAAGAAAAACGGATTTAAATCAAGATTTTGTATTTTTCTCTATTTTTCTCTATTTTCGAATTTACTCAAAATTTTTGTGTAAATCTTATTTAAATTAGTCTAAAAGTGTTTTATAATGTTTTTCTATCATCTATAGATGTTTTTCTATACTTGAAAATTGAGAAAACATGTTGAAATGAAGATTTGGGCTCAGGAAGGCCAAGATCCATGCCTAGAAAATTCTATAATTTTTTAGTTCGGTAGGCCGAACTTCATATTCGGCAAGCCAGACTCATGAGTTTGGCAGGCCAGATTCATACCACCCGTAGGCCAAACCCAAAAAAGTTTGACCGACTAGACTTGATTTTTCAATAGGCCGAGTTGCATAGTTCGACGTGTAGCTTGGCCCGACCGAACCAGGGTGACCGGCAGGCCGACCGAGCATAGTAGAATTTTGTTATTTTTACTCGTTTTTACTGTTTTGAACCCCCGAAAGAGATTTTAAACCTCCAATATGATTTTGTGGACCTAAATGGCATACTAGGACACCATAAGATAGGTTAATAATGTGAAATATCCTAAGCTAGAAATTGATGAGCTTAGTTTATGTTCAAGGTCATTCGTGGTTCCGTGGAGCTAACGTATAGCGGAGCAGGACTATAGTACTAAGTCATGATGCAAGATGTTGAGGTAGGACTTCTACCCCTTTCTTTGGCAGCTAGGTTTTTTATGATTTTGACCTTAAAGGAATTCTTCCAAAATGTTTTCAATAAATGACATAATGTTTTGTATGTTCTCAAGAGAGGGCTATTGGCCACAATATGATTTCTTCCAAAATGATCTTTTACAAAATGATTTTCTTCAAAATGATTTCTTTTGAAATGATTTCTTGATTTAGATAAACTTCTTAGAAATTTTCATTATTTATCAAAGAATGAATGCTCATAATGAATCGAATAATAATGTAATTAAGAACACTTGGTAAATGGGTTTTAAATAATAATAGAGAGATATATGTCTATATATGGGCATGATGCCATATCAGAGATCGGGTCGTGTAGCGTACGACTTTGGGGGCAGGTCTTGAAACCCAACTAGGCCACTTCGGTGGTGATACAACTATGGTTTGCCCCAAAAAAATAAAAAGGTACCTTTTGGATGAATAGTTTTTGTTAAGACTTGTTTAAATGAATTTATTTATTTATTTATTTATTAAACTCTGCTTTCTATTTATTTCTTTTAAAGGTAAATTTCATATTTAAATTATTTATCTATTTTTAAAACCCTAGTCCTATTGAGCCTTTCGCTCACTTTTTACTTGTTTTCAAACCTTTCCCTTTCTAGGTGAAATCCAACTTTGGATCGACGGAGAGTCCGCTGCCCAGACTCACGAGTAATAGAGGATCTTGAGTAAGTTAGTAGCTGTAGTAACGTAAGGCATGTATTAATTAAATTCTTTCTCATGTTGGATTGTAATTGTAATAATTTATTGTTGATACTATGTGTGTGCACACGTTGTGGGCTAGTGGGACCCAGCATGTACCCTCTTTGCCCTTTTTAATATTTTATTTCATTTTATTTCTATCTTATTTATTAAATTGTCATAAATGTTTGTTCAAGGAGGATTTTAAATTAAAACATTTTTCATAATTAATTAAATTCTTAAACTTATATTTTTATTTAAATTTCTTCTTAATTAACTTAATTAACTTACCACGTCACCTCCCGTACTACGAGGCATGACAAAATGGTATCAAAGCTCAAGGTTACAAACCTTCAAAATTGTGTAAACATAGGTACGACAGTGAAAAGCCTTTGACAGTCCAATTTTGTCTTTAGGATTGAGAGAGAATGGCACCTGGGCGTCATCCAGCTATGGCTGACGTGAGTTTTACGATTGAGGAATGTATGATAGGGGCATCATTTGTCACTTTTTGACAAATGGCAACAAGGGTTAGGCCTGAGATTTCTGAAGCAAGTCACAAGCTTGAGTGCCTTAAGGAGTTTAAGCATGTGTTTACCCCAGCTTTTGGTGGAAAATGAGGGTCTGCAGGTGGCTGAAAATCGGTTAGACTTAGTAGTAAACGTATGGATGCCCTTGGTGAACCGGTAGTGTGTCGAGTAGAATTCGTGACTTATAAGTTGTCAGGAAGTGCTGATACCTGTAAAAGGAAGCAAAGCATTTGGAGAATAGTGGGAGTATTAGAGGGGAAAGATTCAAGGAATTATTCTAGGAGCGTCATTTTTGTAGGGTTGCAAAGACCAAGGGATTGTCGGATTCTACTAGTTGGAATGGGGCGATAAGACGGTTCGGGAACACAAGGTTAAGTTTGATGAGTTGGCCAAGTTTGCTCTATTCGCTGTGGTATCTGAACGTGAACAGTGTATCAAGTTCCAAGAAGGGCTTAAGGCATTCATTCAACGGTGACTGATGATCTTGCGACTTTAGAATCCCAGTAGGTTAGAGTTGGTAACTTTGTCGGTAGAAGTAAAACACGTTCACTACCATGAGAATTGAGCAAGGATATCAGAAGGATCTCAGCGAAGCAGCAGGAGAGGTAGCGATCATCAAGCCTAGGTAAAGAATTGGCATAGTAGCGTAGCAATGGAAGCAGTAGATCATCCAGCAACAGACGAAGCAACCCTTGCCATCTCTGCAGTAACCAGGACTCATCGGGAGGAGCTGTCCAGTAAGAAACGCTCGACAAGGATCTCAGACCGGAGAAGATGCAACTTGTTAGCCTCAACCTTAGTCCTTATCTCCACCTCAGTAGCTTCCTTAGTTTTAACTTCATTAGTTTTCTCCGTAGCAATATCGACTGATAGTGGACATAGCAACACCAGCAGAGGAAAAAGGAAAGGTTCTAGTTCGAGTTTACGCCATGACATCAAGAAGTTTGGATACTCAGACTAATGACATGATGGTCGACAGTATGGTTCTAGTTTCTTAGTCTTTAGTTTTGGTTCTCTTTGATATTGGTGCCATTCATTCTCTTGTTTTGAGTTCATGTATATGTGCCTTGGGAATTGAAATAGAGGAATTTGATGAACCCTTAATAAATATCTCACCATAGGAACAGATGCATGTGTGAACCTTGTGAGGTAATGACTAGGGATGGCACGTCGAGAAGTAATTTGGTTATGATCCCTAAGAGTACTTATGATTGACCTTAGGAATGGACGGGTTGTCCAAGAATGTGCAACTGTAGTTGTCGCACTAAATAGGTAACCCTAGGGATTGATAGGGGGACGATGATTGTTTACCAAGATAGTAACAATCGAGCAATGAGTGAGTAACTCATAAAAACGTGTCTAGATGTGCGAGGGAAATCTAGCATGCTAATATATATATATATATGTTTCTCTTAGATCTAAGGGAGGAATCTGATGCTACAAGAAGGAATGTAGCAACATCAGTGGCTAATGAGTTCGAGGATGTCTTCCCTGATGGGTTATCGTGATTAGCATTGCACTGGGAGGATTAAGTTGGTATCAAGTTATTCTTGAGGACCGCTTCAAATTTCGGAGTACCGTGTTGTTTGGCATTAGCAAGAATGAGGGAATTAAGAAAACAATGTCAGGAACTTACAGGTAAAGGATATATTTAGGACTACGTAGGATACGTCAGTTTTGTTTGTCGAGATATACAATGGTATGCTCGGGTTATGCATTGGTTATCAACAACTGAATCAAATCATCCTGAAGGACGAATATCCCAGGCCCAAGGTCAATGAGTTATTTGACCAGCTAGTAAGTTCCCGATACTCCTTGAGAACAGATTTACGATTTGGAGGCACTAGCTACATGCCCAAAAAGGTCGAGTTTAAAGCATATCATTTTGAGTAAGGCGTCCTAGTAAATTCATCTAAGATTGACGCTACAGTATAATGGGGACGATTGAAGATCACGGTCGAGATTCATAGATTTTTAGGACTTGCCAGGCATTGTAGAAAAGTTCACGAAGGGTTTTTCAAAGGTAGCAGTTTTGTTAATACAGTTGATCGGGACAAAGGATGTAGATGCGCTTTCTAAAAGTTGAGAAGTCAGTTGACTACCACTTCTGCACTGGCGACATTGAACAGTGACAAGTTTTATGAGATCTACACCGTTGTAGTAGGATAAAGGCTTGGATATGTGTTGATGTGGCATGGACGAGTTGTGACTTACAGATTGCAGCAATAAAAAAAAAAACCTCGTGAGCAAGACTTTCCCACTCATGGTCTGGAGTTCACCGTAGTGATTTACGCTTTATGAGATCGAGAGAAGCCACTTGTTGGAGTGGTATTTCAGGTATTCTCATATCATAGGGGCCCAAGGTATTTGTTCATTCAAAGAGATTCGAATTGAGGTAGTAATGATGGGTGAAATGAATAGAGGACCAGGATATCTCGCTGTAGTATCATCTGGGTAAGGCCATTATGGTTGTAGACGTGCTCAGCAGGAGCTTATTAGGGATTCATGCCTATCTAGCTCTAAAGGATTGAAGGGAGACGCTACTATGAGCAAATATGGATTGTAGTACCGTGAAGACTTTGCTTAGGTATTGGCATACTTTAGGGATTCAGCTTAAGCACGTGTTCAAATGATAAAGTAAAATCAATAATGAGACTAGCATTTTTAGGAAATGTGAATGCGAATATGGACCAGGGAGTAGACTGAAAATCAGAGGGTTCCTATAGATGGGTCATCAGATTTTAAGAAGCGTTTGACAGTGCCTGCGATCGAGGAAGTGATAGGGGCCTTGATGGATGAAGCTCGCAAGTTTTCGTTCTCTAGTCACCCTAGGAGCTCGAAAATGTATTGCGGTTTGTAGAGGCAGTACTAGTAGAGAGGCATGAAGAAAGATGTTCAAGAATACGTGGTCGAGTATGTAGCTTATCCTTAGGTAGCAACCAAGCATTAGAAGTCCGTTGGTTAGCTTCAATCGCTTCGCATTCCTAGGTGGAAATGGGAGCATGTTGTGATGATTTCCTCATCAAATGGCCGAGGATGGAATAAAGACATGATGCGATTAGGGTCATCATTGGTAGGTTGATGAAATCAACGTATTTTATACTCTTCAGACCGACTTGTTAGAGGTAAGTTCTTGGAGGAGCTTTAGGAAGCTTTTGGGCACAGACTTAGGTTCTAACGCGGCTTTTAGGCAGTCCGAGTGAGTTATTTAGATTCTTAAGGGTGTATTACATGAGTGTGTTATAGATTTTAGCATAAATTGGAAGAGATAATTGCATTTGGTAGAGTTGCTTACAACAACAGTTACCAAGCAAGCATCAGGATAGCATCATTCGAAGTACCCTGCGGTTAGTCGTGTCGATCGCCAGTGATTCGGGCAGGATTGAAAGTCTAGACCATTATTGAACCCGAAGAGACCCGCAAGAACAACAAAAAGGGGTTATTGTGTTACGTAATCGATTAAGAGTAGCTCAAGGTAGGTAGAAGAATTGTGCAAATAGGAAACGCTAATCTTTAGAACTCAAGGTAAGGGATTTTGTCTTCTTAAAAGGTGTTGCCATAAGAGTGAGTTTCGTGTTTCGCGATGAGCAAGGAATTTGCACTGAGGTACGGTAGGTTATTGAAAATTTCTCCACATGTTAGAATGATTGCTTATCGCCTCAATCTTCCTCTCAAACTCCAATATTCATGTCATGTTCCACGTGTTGATGCTCTAGAGATTTTCGTTTGAGCTAGGCAAAATTGCCTTAATTCACGATGTGCAAGTAAGAGGTGTCATTTTAGAATATCACTTGAAAGGTGTTAAGTTCATGATGTCATGAAATTCTGTTGGTGCATGTGGTGTGACAGCACCACAGGGTTGAGAAGGCAACCGAGGAATTAGAGTCGACTATGCAAAAGTTGTATCCGCAGTTATTTTGTTATTGAACCGATTTGTAAATTTTAAGGATGAAATTTCTTATAAGGGTGGAGAGTTGTAACGCTCTGAAATTTATTAAGTGATATTAGTATAGAAAGTGGTGATTTAGTGTGCCATGATGTGTTTTTAAACTTAATTTGACTATTTTGTGGCATTTTTAAATTTATGTTACTTTTGATTATTATAATGATTTTTAATTACTTCTAATTATTTTTAATTATTATTTTAAATTTTTAGAATACAATAATTTGTCAAGTACCAACCATGTTTTTTTTTTCAAAACTGTGAACGGTACATGGTTTCTTTTACTAGCTTTGCTTCTCTCTCTTTGTTTATTTAAGCTCTCTTTCTCCCTCTTTCTTTTTCATGTTTCTTTCTCTCTCTCTCTCTCTCTCTCGCGCGCGCGCGTCTCACACTCTCTCTCACTGTCTCTCTTACTTTTTCTCCTCCTCTCAAATTTTTGATTCAAAAATCACCCCCAAGCTTCAGTATTCAGTAGATGGAAAGCTCGGGGACTCGATTGGATGACCAAAAACATGATTCAAAGCTCGAATTCAAGTTTAGCTTCTAAATTTTAAAACTTTTTCAATTTTTAATTTTTCTTGTATTTTGAAATCTAAGATCATTTAAGCTTAGAAAACCTCTAATCTAAGTTAGAGGAACTTAAAATAACTAGATTCTAAACTTAGTTTGAAGAAAAATAGATTTAAATCAAGATTTTTTTTTCTCTATTTTTCTCTATTTTTGGATTTACTCAAAATTTTTGTGTAAATCTTGTTTAAATTAGTCTAAAAGTGTTTTATAATGTTTTTCTATCATGTATAGATGTTTTTCTATACCTGGGAATTGAGAAAATAGGTTAAAATAAAGATTTGGGCTCGGGGAGGCCAAGACCCGTGCTTGAAAAATTCTAAAATTTTCTAGTTCGATAGGCCAAACTTCGTATTCGACAAGCCGGATTCATGAGTTTGGCAGGCCAGATTCATAGCACTGGCAGGCCGAACCTAAAAAAGTTTGGCCGATTGGACTTGGTTTTCTGGCAGGCCAAGCTGCACAGTTTGGCTGGCCGAACCAGGGTGACCTGTAGGCCGATCGAGCATAGTGAAATTTTGTTATTTTTACCCGTTTTTACTGTTTTGAACCCCTGAAAGAAATTTTAAACCTCCAATATGAATTTGTGGACTTAAATGGCACACTAGGACACCATGAGATATGTTAATAATGTGAAATATCCTAAGCTAGAAATTGATGAGCTTAGTTTATGGTCAAGGTTGTTCGTGGTTCCGTGAAGCTAATGTATAGCGGAGCGGGACTGTAGTACTAAGTCACGATGCAAGATGTTGAGGTAGGACTTCTACCCCTTTCTTTGGCAGCTAGGTTTTAATGATTTTGACCTTAAAGGAATTCTTCCAAAATGTTTTCAATAAATGACATAATGTTTTGTATGTTTTCAAGAGAGGGCTATTGGCCACAATATGATTTCTTCCAAAATGATCTTTTACAAAATGATTTTCTTCAAAGTGATTTTTTTTGAAATGATTTCTTTTAAAATGAATTTAAAGGAATGATTTAGATAAACTTCTTAGCAATTTTCATTATTTATCAAAGAATGAATGCTCATAATGAATCGAATGATGAATGTAATTAAGAACACATGGTAAATGGGTTTTAAATAATAATAGAGAGATATATGTTTATATATGGGCATGATGCCATATCAAAGATCGGGTCGTGTAGCGTACGACCTTAGGGGCAGATCTTGAAACCCAGTTGAGCCACTTCGGTGGTGATACAACTATGGTTTGCCCCGAAAAGATAAAAAGGTACATTCTGGACAAACAGTTTTTGTTAAGACTTGTTTGAATGAATTTATTTATTTATTTATTTACTAAACTTTGCTTTCTATTTATTTCTTTTAAAGGTAAATTCATATTTAAACTATTTATCTGTTTTTAAAACCCTAGTCCTACTGAGCCTTTCACTCACTTTTTACTTGTTTTCAAACCTTTCCCCTTTCTAGGTGAAATCCAGCTTAGGACCGATAGAGAGTCCACTGCCCGGACTCACGAGCAATAGAGGATCTTGAGTAAGTTAGTAGCTGTAGTAACTCAAGGCATGTATTAATTAAGTTCTATCTCATGTTGGACTGTAATTGCAATAATTTATTGTCGATACTATGTGTATGCACACGTTGTGGGCTGGTGGGACCTAGCACGTACCCTCCTTGCTCTTTTTAATATTTTATTTCATTTTATTTCTATCTTATTTATTAAATTATCATAAATGTTTATTTAAGGAGGATTTTAAATCAACATATTTTTTATAATTAATTAAATTCTTAAACTTATATTTTTATTTAAATTTCTTCTTAATTAACTTAATTAACCTACCACGTCACCTTCCATACTTCGGGGCGTGATAGAGAGGGAGAGCAAAACAAATGAGGCTGTGTGCCGCCCAAGGTTTTGAAAAAGGACATCATCAGTATTTGACAAATTGTTTTGTTTCAAAATTTAAAATAACAATTAAAAATAATCAAGAGTAATTAAAAATTATTAAAATAATAAAAATATCATTAATTTAGAAATTCTACAAAATAATCTAAGTATGTTTAAAATACTCATTATGGCACACTAATCTACCATTTTACATACTAATATCACTTAATTAATTTTCGGGGCGTTACAAAGCATCTTTGTCATCCTTATAGACTTATAATCCTACTGCTAATAAAATAATAAGACATAGTTTAATATGTAGTGTATTTTTCAGACTATGTCCTACAATTTTATGAGTAGTGGAGTTATAACCCTATAGGGTTTAATAAGATTGCTCATGCTAGATTATCGATCTCCAACATGCAAATATCAATATTTGGTACTCTCAACCATTTGAGATCAAAGATCACATTAAGAGTGAAAAAACTCATTTTTGATATGTTTGATGTCAACTCAGAGCATTGCCGCCTTAATTGGTGCTAAAAAGTAAAAACAACACCTAGGTGTCGACGTTGTGATGCTGTAGGATGCCCAGTTGACAATCGCACAATATTTGGTGCAATGCACCTAGCATTGTGGTACCCACCTGAGCTGATACATGTTGAAATGGTGTGTTCTTTGAGTTGTTTCAAAACGGTGTATTCATTAGTTGTATATTCTTGTACAAACCTGAACACTTATTATCAATAAATATATCCGTTGTAATAGTTGAATTGATATATGGATGGATATCTTACAAATGAATAGGTACCTTTATGTAAAAGGTTGTATGGATTGAATTGGTTGTGTCCATTCATGTCATGACACTTTTTTCTCTATGTAAACTCTAGAAAATCTACATATTTTATCTATTGTTTTGGAACACAATATTATTGCTAGATATTGTGTTCAAATGTTTACTATATCTTAAGGGTATTTTGTTATTAAACTCATTAGTAAACTTTGAGAAGTAAGAGCAAATAAAACCTTTAGAAAAGTATTCATATGCGCCTCAAACCTATTTCTATTTACAAAAATTCATAGCCTCTATCTAGCTTCCTCTATACTCAAATACACCAACAGGTAATTATCCGTGATGATAAAGCCATAAATTCTTGCTAGGATAGTTGCATTTGATAAAATCAAAGTTGATAAAATACTTATAGTCAAGACATGTTATGTTCTTACCCTAATCTAATATTTCCTATTATGTATTTGTAAAAAATTTTGAGTTGGAGTATTACTATTTTTATTCTAAAACTAAGAATAAGAACAAAATTTTAAAATTTTGAACCATGGTACATTATTAATATGTGATCCAATACCTCAACTACAAGAGTTCGTAAAATCGTTATAATATATAAAGAGTAAATAGACTTCAAAATGCCACCATCAAGTAATACAAGCAACAAAATAACTTTTTTTTACGTTCCGCCACATGTCAACATCTAATTCGTTGAATTTATTTTGATTCCCACGTTTCAGGATGTGGAGGAAGTGGCCCACAAAGCTAGAAGACATGCTAGATAAGGCAATTGTAGTGCACACGTGTGCAACATTGGATGAAGCAGTATCACAAGGGCAACAGGGGTAGGGCACACACTGACGCATGCATCATGACTGTTGGGTCATTCACCTACAAGCGCTCATCCTGGCTGTCTGCGAGCTTGATCGGACATCTGCAATAGTTTTCAAATTTGATTTTTTTTTTGTACTTTTCAATATTCACATTTCTTTCTCTTTTTTTCCTATTTTCTTTGTTTGTCCTCGTTCTTGTGCTTTTTCCATGCAAATTTATTTTTTTTCCTTCACAATTTTTTACTTCTTTTTTTTTTTTTGTTAACATACTTAATACGCACGCGTGGACTTTGCGACTATATATATATATAAATATGTATATTACATTATTAATACATATATTATTAAATGATGTATACATATAAAGTGAGACAAGACTTCTCACGGTGCTCCAACCACGTTAAAAAAAACACTTAAATGTTTTTTTTTTCACTTTGCAGGTTTTTTTTTCTTTTTTTATCATTTCTTCTATTTTATTTCCTATTTCTCTACTTTTTTTCATGCATATTTTTTCTCTCATTTTTACCTTATTTTCATTTCTATTTATTTTTTTCCTTAATTTTTAACTCAATTTTTGTTAATATGTTTAATACGTGCATACAAAGCGTATGCTTTCTAACTAGTAAAATATAAACTAGAAGAGAACATTAAAAAATTTCAAAAATAAGAGTTTAATTGTTTTAAAAATAAGGTGATGAGGGCTTTCTCGTACCTATATTATATATATATATATATATATATATGTAAATTAAGTTTCTACTTTCCAACATATAATTTCTAGAAAACTAAAGTAATCAATATGTAATTTAGATGAGAAAATTATAATATTATATATTTCTTTGTAAGAAAATCAATAAATTAAAAACAATAAACGAAAAGCTACAAACGCATTTTACTAGAGAAGAAAGGTAGAATGGAGGAACAAAAATTACCGTTTGAGGTTCTTGAGATTGATATGTGGGAGAGGGAAGTCACCTACTTATTTTTTTCCCCTTTCTCATTTGTCTTATTGTTTCTTTAAAATGCATTTTGAGTTTGAGTGACTTTGGTATAAAGTGGTATTTTTTCTTAATCTTTTGAAAAAAAGTATCCCATTTTTCTTTATTTAATTTGGGGATCATTATTCAGATTATTATGTAAATTATTGAATATATATAAATTTTTTGAACAAAAAAGAAAAGTTGAGGAGAGCTTAATACCCCCTAGTCCTTTTTTGTCTCCATCTGTGGTACTTATGTTTTACATGAAAAAGTGTCATAACATATTCCAACTGATATTTTATTTTGTCTTCTAAGACATGTTAGTTAACAAGTTTCCTTTTTTGTTACAACTATTAAGCTTTAAAACATAAAATAATTTGAAACAACAATGTTGTATTAACAAAATGAAAACTTCAATATATCAACAAATAGATTTAAAATTCGACAAATGCTTCGTTTGACGTTAAATTTATCATTAAAGAGAATATATTTCAATTTTCTTCCATTTGACTTCAATAATATTAAGAGTGATTTTCCTAATTAAATGCCAAAATTTGGATTGACATACTAAATTAACGTTATATTGAACTGATTCTAACAATAATCGTGCATATATATATATATATATATATAATACTTCAAATTTGTAACATTCTTAAGTGGGGGTTAATAGTTTTTAATAAGTGAAACAAAGATCAGAAAATAAAAATAAAACTTCAAAACAAATCTACCTGAGACTAAAATAAAAACTCTCAAAACAAAATAAAAATATAAATAATAAATAAACTACAATTTGATGTAGCACCTTAAATTTAATAATATAAAACTATCATCATTATTATTACAACCCTCAACACAATCTTAATACAATCTTAGAAAGTAACACACGATACTTACATTATCACGATGTACATTCTCTTAACAAATGAATCAATTCCAACGTAATACAGCTACATATCTTCTTCAACCATGTTTCTTGTTACCACCTCATACATTGTGAGTCCTAAAAAGATGAAAATATGAGGGAATAAGTGACAACATGCTCAATAGGGAAAACCATAACTCACCTTTAGGTTTTTATTATTGCCATATTAAAACCTGTATGGTTAATTAGTTCTCAATATTATTCATTAATATCATCATGTTCAATTCCAGTGGAGATCGTATGATCATTCTTACCAAGTTCCATACATATATATATATATATACATACATATTAATTCAGGATTCAATTATGCTCATATATATCCACCATGCAATAAAATATCATCTTACTCAGCTTAATGAAACCCAAATGGGCACGCTTGGCCACTATCCAATCATTCAAAGGGTGTTCCAGTGTGGGGACATCGAATCCCAAATCCTCACTAAGTCGATTCATGTACAGTATATTCTAGAACTTTCAACCCAAGGGAGCTCACCACCCCCTCCCCCCCAATTTTACCTTTTAGGGTATTCGTACCCAAGGATGTAACCGCTACCCTCTTCACATCTTACTATTCCTCTATGATCAATCATTATTTATACAGTTAGTTATTCCTAACCATGCTTCTCAATTTACAACAACATATGTCAAATCAATATATTCCTCATTGTACAATACAGGACCAGTTCATGTCATAGTCTCATATGTGATACTAATGTAATAGCAATTCAACATATATACATATCTTGCTGTAAACAACCAATTTTAATTCCATAAAAACTTCACAAAAGATGAGTAATAGAATCCCTACCTCTTAGCGAATACCATGCCAATAACTTCCAGCTTATGATGCTAAGCTCACCATGTAAGCTCCAAGTACTTTGTTATCCTACAACATATAAAATAACCATATTTTAACTTAATTCTTATTCTATAATCATGTTAATCTACCATCTATTCTTATTAGTGTGCCATAATCATTTACACGAAATCCTTGGAACAATTTGTAACGCAAAATGATGAAAAACAAATGAGTTTTGATTGCCCAATCGGCCTACCGATCAACTGTTTCTGGTCTACCGAACAAAACTATTATTTATGGACCTTTGCCAGCCTGCCCGTACTGTTCATCGACCTACCAAACTTCTAGTTCAGCCTGTCGAACCTGACGACGAGTTCGACCTACCGATTGAAAAGATTGGCTTGCCTACAGAACAATTTCTGGAAATTCAAGATTTTTATTTTGAAGGTTTTAAATTCATCAACTTCCAAAACTTAGAAAATGTATAAAAACTATGAAATATCACCCTTAAACACATGTATATAATTTTTTTTCAAGTCTTCACATTCAACGTACAAATCTAAACCAAGAATCAAAACTCTTCAAAACTAACTCAAAAACTCATTTTAAACAAAGATCTATGTAAATCAAGTTTCAAAAATGTTGTATATTACCCACAAACATCAAAAACACATTTCTCTCAATTTTCATCCAAAATACAGTTTTAAATCAGGTTTTGAGCTTAGAAAACCTTACCTTAAAATCTCATTGAAAACTTTTAGTCATCAAATCAAGGGATCAAGCTCTTGTTCAACTTTGGCATGGAGACTTTCAAACAACATGAAGCTGAAACCTAGAGAGTAGAAGAAAGAAGAAGAAGAGAGTGAGAGGGAGACGTTTCAAAGAAGGGAGAAAGAGCTAAGTATTGCATAGAAAGAGAAAGGAAGACTTGGTTTTTCTTTGTTGGAAGGCCCAATTGAAGAAGAAAATAATAGAGAGTGGAAGACAAATAGGTGAAACATTAGGTGACTAATGTCTTCTTCAGAGACTTTCGCTTATGTAATACTAAATGACATTTTCGTAATTAACTAGAAGTTTCAAGAGCATTTCGGTAAATATACTAAATATGTATAGGAAATTTTAGGAAATTTAAAAATAGGTAGAAATAAGCATTATAAAATAGATTTTAAATGAAACAAATTTTTCTTTGGCACACTAATAATTAATTTAATCACCATAACCGGTTAAGAAAATAATAGGTGTCACAACTCTACCCCTTCAAAGAAATTTCATCCTCAAAATTTCAATTCTAACAATACTAGTAAAAATCAAAATTTCGTTATGATTTCACTTTCATCTCTACATCGTCAATGTTGTTTATCTTCAAATGTGGGTTACCATATTTCCATTCTTTTGCTTGGGATATCAATCTTACACTAAATACTAAATCCCTCAAAAAGAGTATTTCTAGCAGCTTCCAAATGTACAACACCATATTATGATTTAAGAATCTGATCAGAAGAATACACATGTTGATCATACTACTTTTCTAGTCCTTCACAATCTATGGACCGTGATTTACAATTACATTAAGAAAATTACCAACGAAATTTTGTATACTTCATCTTAAAGTTCCTTTTCCTTTTGGAGTACGAAAAAGTTAAGAATGGTTGACTTTATATTCCAACTAATAAGATAAATCATAATCGTAAAATATATAATACAAACGCTTTTATTCAAAACCATACATTAAACTCTTACATAGAGATATTAGAGGGAATCTCGTAGTTGTAAACAAACTCAACATATTCTTTGTTAAACGGCTACCCTTATGATACAAACATTCAACCCAGATAACGTACTCATATTTCCTATAGAGCATTCCTATAATTTACTTTAGTACTCCCACAAATCATTAGTAAAATACCACACATTACAGACACAATACGGATATGTTTCAAGAGTATAAGGTACTCCGTATATCCAGCTACCTATATCATGCATGCTTAGAGAGTACAAAAACATCGATAAACAAAAGATCGGACCTTAAATAGGATGCATTTCGA
Organism: Artocarpus hirsutus; assembly: GCA_946598075.1. Taxonomy (NCBI): domain Eukaryota; kingdom Viridiplantae; phylum Streptophyta; class Magnoliopsida; order Rosales; family Moraceae; genus Artocarpus; species Artocarpus hirsutus. Next base: position 10,032 of record CAMOHE010054491.1, on the reverse strand, counting down.
GAGCATCAAGTACTTTGTATTACCAGCCATCCTAACATTAGGGTCAATGAATCTAAAAGTTTTAACAGCAACATACTATAAGGAATACATAGTGTGGGGAAAAACAGTTATTTGTGACACATGAAATACATACATACATGCTATGGATAAAACCAAAGGATTATAGATGGAGATTCAAATCAAATAGCCGCTCGCGGCTTTCCTTCTCCCATTCAAGCTTGAATGTTGTAGTGTCGGATTCTGGATGGATGATTTGTATTTTATCTAGCAATTCCTCAACTATTAAAGCAGTTGCAAAGATTTGTCTCCTTGATTCTACAATGAAGCTTTCTTCCACAACATAATCTAAAAATTTCAAAAGTCCATCATAAAAGCCATTTACATTTAAGAATCCCAAGGGCTTAGAGTGAATGCCAAATAAATTTCTACTAGCAACCACGAATATTTCCTCAAGGGTTCCTAGACCACCAAGTAATGCTATAAAAGCATCAGAATTATCAATCATGGTTTTATGACATTCAAGGGTGTCCAAAACTCTTTTCTCTCTACCTATTGTTTTTCCACAAAGGTTCCCTTCATCTAGGATTCGAGGAATAATCCCTAAGACTTTGACACTATCAGTTTTAGCCATTGTTGCCACATTTCTCATTAATCCTAAACTACTATCCCTATAGGTTAGGTTAATCTTGCTGCATGCTGAGGCTTGCCCTAAGTATATTGTGGCTTCTAGATAGACTTTATCTTTTCCTAGGCTGGAATCGCAAAAGACATAGACATTCTTAATTTTCTTGGTGGATTGGAAGATAGACATATTTGGTTTGTATGATTGATTGCTTTATGCTTGCTCTATTTAGACTCAGGGTTCTACATGAGATTTTAAAGATGAGAAATACATAACAGGACTAAAGAGACATACGAGTAGGTAACGAAAAGGTAATCCAAAGGTCTAAACAAAATATTGTCCAAGTAAGAAAGTAAGAAAAATAGTTGACAGTTTATGGAAAGTCTGATATACTTTTTGAAAAATTTTAAATATGTACTGTATAACTTTTGACAATTGAAAACGATTTGACAGAAAACATTCTGACACAACTTTATACCTTTTGACTAATATACTTCGAATCTAGGGAATCAATACAGATGAAAAATGTTGTAGAACTTTTGAAATTTGAGACACAGATCTCGAAATATTTGGATAAGTTTCAAAAATTCAAACATGTTACAGTATCGTAGGGTAACATATTATATATATATATATATATATATTATAGAAAACCATAAATTAAATGAGATACTAATACTTACTATGTTAATTTAATAATCACAATTAGTTTGAACACAAAGACAAATATTTTTAGTACAAAATAGTTTTTACCAAAGACAAAGACACAGATTATTGAACACCAACTGAAATGATTTTAAATAAGCAAAAACTAAACAACCTTTATAGAACGATGACTTATTCCTCTTTCAGTTTTCTTGTGATTTGGCAAACAGGATCTTGAAATACCATATTCCTAAGACGTTGTCTTTTTGCATGAAATTTAAGCCAAAGTTTAAAGATAGCTCCTTGTACATATCCACTAGGGTGATCTTAAGAGGAGGATGGAGGTTATCCAAGTTCTCCTTAGAAATGCCATCCCTACAAAACCTTATTTTATCCTCTCTATTTATAGACACAAATCTAGGTGAAGAGTGTTTACCGTTACAATTTTGTCATTCACATTTGTTGCAAGTGACCGCGATAGCATGAGCTTTTCTTTTCATCGTACTATGACTAGTTCCCATACCTGGTAAACAGACATCTTGACTGAAGTCACTCAAATAAATCTTCCCCTCTATCATCATCCTTACATCATTAGGGATGCCAAAACACATAAGAATCCACAACTAAGTGATCCTAGTCTTGTATTTCTTTTTGAGAATCTTCTGGGAAAATGATGGAAAATACTTTCTCAGGTGTTGGTACTTTGGGTCCATGATGAGATGAAAGAAGAGTAAATAGAAAAGAAAAATAAAGACAATAAGTTGCAAAATCTTGGAAATCCTTCTTGTTTTAGAGAAAAAAAGAAGAAGTTCTAGAGAGAAGGGAGAGAATTTGTGATTTATTGAGAGAATGACAAGTTTAGAGAGAGAAAGAGCTTGAAAGAATGAGCTCCTATGCACAGTAGACGTATATATAGACAATAATTAAATCACTGTAGATGACACGTGCAGAGACCATGTGCGAGAGACAATTTCAATCAAACTGATTCAAGATTTAGACTAGGCCCAAATGTTCTAAGCTAAAATGGGTCGAATTGTTTCAAGCTTTAACACATTTGAAACAGGCCCAACTTGTATAAATCTGAAGCCCAAATTTGAATCCCACTTAAAATACAATTGACCAAAATAAATGACAAAACTTGATTTGATAGAAATCAGAAGTCCTCTTGAATATTATCCAAATTGTTACATAACAATAAAATCCTCTTGTAACTCAAATAATTTGTTTTAATCAAAACCTTGTTGAACAATACATACACTCATATCCTATCCTTAATACTTAGTATCTGTTAATATATATCCACCATTAACACTACCAAGGGTTTGAATGTGACTAACCTTGAAATCAGTACACCTTCTATCTTCCAACATAGACCACATCAATGAGCAAAGACCATTGATGTCACTACTTAAGGACATCTACTATTCTCATAATCCCACTTAATCCTTAATTTCCTCATATAATAAAACCTCAAGTTACCAAGAGATTAGCATCTTAAACATTAAAGTTAAACCTTTCATCGTAAAGGTCCAAAATCATTACAGATGCTTGAAGCATTATGATTTACTTAAGAAAACCTCTATTAGACATTTTCACAATATATCTATTCATAAGGACTAATATTGTTATTTAAATACAATGTACACAACAGAAATATTCCAACCTTGAAATTCATAAATTCTTTACCTTTACATAGTCTCAATAGACTAAGAGACTAGTGTTTATCTCTTTCAAGGTTCAATACCATGGATTCCTAGCTTATCTCATATTCTTCAAGTGAATGGAACTTTTAACAAAAGTTATCGAGACTTAAATACTCCATCGAGTCCACACGTAATCACTACATAGGTTTAAATAGATTATGAAGAATTTGGCACATCTATGCCAAACTTTGAAATCAATAACTCAATCCTTATATTTCTTATCATTTCTCATGAGATAAAAGGCTTTTAAATCCTTGTATCTATACAAATCTCTCTTAAACAATCTACGCATAAATTCATTCCATATAATTATCATTCCCACATAACCATTAATACTTTCATTCTAGGGTCTTTCTATGTTACATCCTCTTGGACTATATAAATCAACCTGAAGGCTCATTTTGATGATGACATTGAAAATTTAACTTCAAAAAATCTTGAAAACAAATTTTTAAAGTGTTGCTACCCTTCCTAGGTTAACCGAATCTAGGCTCTATACCAAAAATTCTATAATGCCCCCAAGTGGGGTTTAACAGTTTTTAATAAGTCAAATAAAGATCAGAAAATAAAAACAAAACTTCAAAACAAATCTACCCAAGACTTAAATGAAAACTCTCAAAACAAAATAAAAATATAAATAACAAATAAACCACAGTTTAATATAACACCTAAAATTTAATAATACAAAACTATCATTATCATCATTCCAACCCTCAACACAATCTTAATATAGTTTTAGAAAGTAGCACACCATGCTCACATTATCATGATGAACATTCTCTTAACAAATGAATCAATTCCAACGTAATACAGTTACATATCTTTCGCAACTATGTTTCTTGTTACCACTTTATACATTGTGAGTCCTAAAAAGATGAAAATATGAGGGAGTGTGCGACAACATGCTCAGTAGGAAAACCATTACGTACTTTGAGGTTTTTATCATTGCCATATTACAACCTGCATGGTTAGTTAGTTCTCAATATTATTCATTAATATTATCATGTTCAATTTTGGTGGATATCATATGATCATTCTTACTAAGTTTTATACATATATATATTTATACATATTAATTCTTGATTCAATTATGCTCATCTATATTTACTGTGCAATAAAATATCATATCACTTAACTCAACGAAACCCAAGTGGGTGTGCTTGGCAATCATCCAATCATTCCAAGGGTGTTTCGATGAAGGGATATCGAATCCTGGATCATCACCAAGTCAATTTCTGTACAGTGCATTCTAGGACTTTCAACCCAAGGGAGAGTCACTACCTTCCCCTATTTTACCTTTTGGGGTATTCATGCCCAAGGACGTGACTACCGCCCTCTTCATGTCTTAACATTCCTCTATAATCAATCATTATTTATAGAGTTAATTTTTTCTAACCATGCTTCTCAATTTATAACAACATATGTCAAATCAATATATTACTTGCTGTACAATATAGGACGAGTTCGTGTCATAGTCTTATATATGATACTAATATAATAGTAGTTCAAAATGTATATATATCTTGTAGTAAAATGACCAATTTTAATTTCATAAAAATCTTACAAAAGATGAGTAATAGAATCCCTACCTCTTGGTGAATACCATGCCAATAACTTCTAGCTCAAGATACCAAGTTTACCACGTAAGCTCAAAGTAATTTATTATCCTATGATGTATAAATAATCATACTTTAAGTTAATTTCTATTATATAATCATGTTAATTTACTATATGTTCTTATTAGTGTGCCATAATTATTTATACAAAATCCTTGGAACATTTTGTAACACAAAATGATGAAAAACATGAGTTTTGACTGCCCAATCGGCCTACTAATAAACTATTTTTGGCCTATCGAACAAAACTATTGTTTTTGGACCTTTGCTGGCCTACCGATATTGTTTATCTGCCTGCCGAACTTCTAGTTTGGCTTACCGAACCTACCGACTGGTCCGACCCATTGATTGAAAAAATCGGCCAGCTGATAGAACAATTTCTAGAAATTCTAGATTTTTATTTTGAAGGATTCAAACTTTAAAACTCAATCCGATCCTTTTCATCAACTTCCAAGACCTAGAAAATGTATAAAAACTATGAAATATTACCCTTAAACACATGTATATCATTTTTCTTAAAGTTTTCATATTCAACATACAAATCTAAACCAAGAATTAAAATTCTTTAAAAGTAACTTAAAAACTCATTTCAAGCAAAGATCTATATAAATCAAGTTTCAAAAACGTTGTATATTACCCACAATCATTAAGAACACATTTCTCTCAAATCTCATCCAAAACACATATTTAAATCAGGGTTTTTAGCTTAGAAAAACTTACCTCAAAATCTCATTGAAAACTTTAAGTCATCAAATCAAGGAATTAAGCTCTTGTTTAACTTTGGTGGGGAGACTTTCGAACAACATGAAGCTGGGTTTCTCAAACTTTGAGAGTAGAAGAAAGAAGAAGAAGAGAGTGAAAGAGAGACGTTTCAAAGAAGAGAGAAAGAGCTGAGTGTTGCATAGAAAGAGAAAGGAAGACTTGGTTTTTCTTTGCTGGAGGGCCTGGTTGAAGAAGAAAACAATAGAGGTGAGAGACATGCAGGTGAAACATTAGATGACTAATGTCTCTTTTGGAGACTTTAGCTCATATAATGCTAAATGACATTTTCATTATTAACTGAAGTTCCAAGAGCATTTCAGTAAATATACTTAATAGGTACAAGAAATTTTAAAAAATTTAAAAATAAGTAGAAATAAACATTGTAAAATATATTTTAAATGAAACAAATTTTTAATTGATAAATTAATAATTAATTTAATTACCATAATACCCGTTAAGAAAATAACAGGTGTCTCAAAATTAATTAAATAAGTCATCTTTGTGTAGATGCCAATCATTTCTAAATCGATTCTCAAGTAGACACATATCTCTATGCAAAAAATGGCTTAAAAGGTGCTTTTGTCTTGTTCATTTCAAAAGCTACTTTTATATATGTTTGGATGAATCTATCAAATATGCTTTTTGACTTTTATAAACATTTTTGAAACAAACCAGCTCTTTTATGCCTTTGAAAAAGCATTTCTTTTTATATTTATGTTTTATAAATTCACAAATTAAAAATTCTCTTTGTATCATTAAATTAGAATTAGTGTGTTTCGAAATATAGTTTGAATCACAAAATATAATTCTAACTAACTTATGATATAAAATTTCCTCACACAAAATTTGTATACAACGACGGTTGGTGCATTCCAAAATGCCTTAATTTACTTTTATACTAATATAAAATTTTGATTTATTTAACCAATTATCTTCAAAAATTTTTCTATAATTAATAAAAAAACTCTTTTACATGTACAATCTAAATAATACTTAAAATTTTGGTTTATGCTTTCTTCTTTTACCGTTTAAAACTAAAAACAAGGATTATAAACAGGCGCCTAGATGCTTGATAGTGTTTTTAGCTATTACCAATGGGGTACAAGGACAAAAACGGAATAGCCCTGGTCCTCCTTATTGCACGTACCTTCTTTAACCTGCTAACCCGCGGAATCTCGATTCTTACTATAATCTGATCCTGTCATTAACTAAATAAACCAATAATATTGTCATAGCTTTATAGACTGCCAAATCACGATAATAGGACCATAAATGAACCAAAAAGTACTAAAACCCAGAGAAGAAACACTGTGCTGAGACAGGAGCAGGTGAAGTTGGGATTAGGCACATGATGTGTTTGAGGTGGGTCCCATGAAAGCAGTTGGTAAGTATTCTGTGGTTATATTTCGTGGAGTTTTTACTCGGCTGGAATAATAAGTTACCGCATATAGCAGTCTTTATTCTTTAATTTTCACTTATACACTTTTGATGGTTGGTCGGGTTCAAGTTAAAGGCTTCTCTCTCTCTTTAATTTTTTTCTTTTTACGGTGAATAAATAGAGAGTAACTGCATGGCTATTTGCAGAGTTTGAGTATCAAAAACGTTACAAAAGACATGGCCAAAGCTTTATTAGTTATTTTCCTTATTAAATCTCTGCCGCTAGCTCGAACCCCAAAGAATCAAAACTCCTCGTCATCGTTATAACAAGACAAAGACCACCTTGCAATTAATGAAAGTTAACCGTGTATAAAAGAACCTGAAAGAGGCCTAGGCCCCATTTTGGCATTAAAGGGCTTGTTTAGACAATATGACTCTCTTTCTTTTGTTTGTAGGACCAATGAATTACATGGGAATATGAAAAGCGTGATCTGAATTCTGAAGGGTCAGCACTAAAATAAAGTTGGAAAATCATATTTAATATTTACCTGCAATTCTATGGCAGGGTTTGGGTTTAAATTAACTATATAGCACTTTTAGGCATAAAGATGTGGATCAGCTGATCAAATTCAAACGGCTGGGTAAAAACAACGCAGTCTCATGTATTTTTCATAACTCACATGCGTAAAAGTTTTACTTATGTTAGATACAGGGATATTAATTCTATCGTTCATACAGCGATATTCATTGATTCAAGCCATCCTATGTAATCCCATTAGGTCATAACCCGCTACTAACAATACAGCATCAAATTCAAACGGCTAAGTAAAAACAACACAGTCTCATGTATTTTTCATAACTCACATGCGTAAAAGTCTTACTTATGTTAGATACAGGGATATTAATTATATCGTTCATACAGTGATATTCATTGATTCAAGCCGTCCTATTTAATCCCATTAGGTTATAACCCGCTACTAATAATACAGTAGGACCCAAATCAAAAAAGTACACCCACAGTTTGTAAGTAGCAAGGTTCTAATTTATAATAATGAAAATGATTTTTCTATTGATTCTAGTTACTGCTGGAAAAAGAAAATGTGCTTACCAACACAAGCACCAAATTGTTCAATACTCCAAGGTATTAGGAAAATAACTTCTTGGCACTAATAAAGTATTGCCAATGGTGTACCTAGAACGATCACCACTTCAACTAGCTCTACTTAATTTTTTTTTTTAAAAGCCTCTAACTTTTACACAAAATATATAACTTATTTGGGAACATATATAGGTCCGAACTAAAGATTTAACCACAAAACACTATAACAATATTGGTTTGAACCAAATTTTCAATTTAAACTTACATTCCAAACAGGTTATTAGTTTTTAACTAACGCGCATATATATTCAATTGTTACATCGATGAAATCTAGCAAAATCGATCATCTAAACTTAAAATACTTCGATATTTATTTAATGTTGTGACAAAACCCTATATATCTACCTCTATATATATATATATACACACACGTTTCCCCTACATTATATATATTTCATGTACATCACAAAGACAAGTACTTTGTGACTAAAGTCAAAAGCTACATGCTAGCTAATTAATGAATTATGTTATGAATATATAAGATGTTTGGCAAATGAGTTCGAACTTAAAAAATTAGTTCAAATACTATAACAGTAAGAGCTTTATATTGCTGTATATTTTTGTTTTATACTGTAGCATGTTCAATAAGAGAGGCAGAAATTGTAACACCTGTCGATTTTCATATAACGGATTATGTCAAATAAGTGACGATGTTAAGTAATTTCTTTATTGATATGTGTTATGATATATGATATAATGGTACTAACCATTTTATTTTAAGTTTTATGACAGGTGACGGTCACGTGGAATCGAGATGCATAAATGTTTATGTCATTTACATTGTGTGTTTAATAATGATTTTGTAATATTTAAAGCTTTGATGAATTTTAATGTATTAAGGCAGATCGACAGGCCGAACCTTCAAGTTCAGCAGGCTGAATTGTCTCTTACGGAATGGCAGGCCGATGAATATGATCAGCAGGCCAGACCTCACAGCTTCGGTAGACCGAAGTGAACCATCAATAGGCCGAAGACAATTGACGAGTAGTCAACAGAATTTTCTCAAAATTTGTGACTGAGATGATTATGATGATTGGATAAAATTGGATAATTTAATGTGATTGATTGGCATATTTTTGGATAAATTTCCTCATTTTAGGAAATGAAATGTTTGACTTTGGATTGATTGGATTTAATTGATATGGTTTCTCATTTTGAAAAAGTAAAATATGGTAAGTAAGAACAAAATTGTTCACTTTCCCCAATCCTCTCCACTTCTCACATGAATCGACCACAATTAGTTAGAAAATTCTAATGTTATAGAAAAGAATAACTTCCTTTTTTTAATGCCATTCTCAAATTCTTACGATAATTTCACTCTTTCTCTCTCTCAGAAATATTTTATTAAACTTTTTCTTCCTTCACCACATTCTCTTCTTCTCTTCTCTCTTTAATTTCAATTGCAAAAAATTAAAAGAAATATTGAAATTTCTTTGGGTGAATTTGAAGGAGTTTGAGAAGAATTCGTTTTGAGGTAAGAGTTCATTTTTTGGTATTTCTGAAATGTATTTTTCTCCTAAATTCGACTGCCATAATTTTGCCTAGGAATTTTTTTTTTGCTCCAAAATTTTAGTATGATGTTCATATATGTGTTAGGTTATGTTCCTTTAAGTTTCATATTATTTTGATTTTTCTACGTTAAGATATGAATTTTCTTCTCTCTATCACTCACAGTATATTATTGTTGTTTGGTTGTGTTGCACAAAAATATAGGTTTTGTTCATAATGCATATGAATGTTCTTTTTCACAAAATTTGAAAAATATGTTCATGTATATGTTATTTTATGACTGGAAAGTTTGGTGATGATTTGATGAAAATTCTATGTGTTATTAAATTTTCATTTAGACTAGGTTTTGAGACGCTTTATCAGTAAATTGTTGGACTTCTTGTTGTGGGATGTTTTTGTATGACTAAATGATTTTATTTGGTGACAAGGATTTTTGTGGTACTGTAATTATATGTTAATAGGTTGTCATATGAGTTTTGGAGTCTAAATAATTTTATTTTAAATATTGGAATATGAAAAATGTATGCAACTCACTGCCTAATATGCTGAAAGTCATTTTGTTCATGTCTTCCAATGCATGTTTTGGGATGGTTTGAATTTTATTAAAAGGTGATTTTTGGCTATATTGTAATTCTATGT